>LQNS02001155.1:16252180-16273264 GCA_001587735.2 Parhyale hawaiensis
CTATCAACAATCTCTCTATAATCAGTTTTAGTGCAGAATCCAGAGTTTTTTTTTTGGATTTGTGAGTACCTCGGTAATCCGAAATCCCCGCTAATCCGTCACCCCCTTCCCCCCATGCTGTGCGAATTAGAGGGGTTTTACTGTATATAAATTTATATACAAACAAATAAACACACGGCGGCGTTTATTTTATTGTGTTGATTACTTATACACTGACATTTTTATTATAAATGCAATTATACACTTGAATAATTGTATTTTTCGTTACTTAGTCTTAAGAGTAGATATATAAGTCTAATCTAACTGTATGCAGTGAAGAAATTCCTGGCAGTATCTTCGACATTTTCGCTTTTTTCTCCCACCAAAACTGCATTTAGTCTTAGCTCACCATGCAAAACTAGAGTAGTAGATGAAGGAAGAAAAAAAAGGGTTAGCTGTTAAGCCTATTGTTATTCAGCACAGTAGACGAAGCGAGGGTTTCGCTTACGTAGTTTCTGGCGTTATTTCTTGGAGCGGGCCACTATTAAGAGAAACAATTGCCAAGTTGTCCTCGCAGTTCTTTATAAACCGGATGATATTTGATAATGAGGATATAATAAATTGCTAGTGAGACAGCAGTGTATCAGTTTCGCGGTATCTTAATTACTGGCTGCGATAGAGTGGCTACAGTGTTGCGATCCTAGTTTCGGGGTTAAGGGTACACTTCCCAGCCTGTTAAGCTCCGGATTGCAGCGTCAGTGTTTCTAGCAATCCCAGTCAACCAGGAAGGTACAGACCTAACCTACAATGGTGAGGGTCCGAGGGCCGCAGATGAATTTTTGAGCCTATTGTCTTTGACGCTATAGCTCTAACAATCCCTAGTTGACTGCAGTCGCACGTGGGTAGTAATTGGCATTTATTTCTAGCGGGATTTCGTACAGAGGTGTGTCGGTATGAGGCACACAGCATTGCATGCCAAGAAATACCGGAAACTCAAAAATGGAACACGACCGTAGGGAAGGAATAAGACAAGGAATAAGAAACACAGATCGTAAGCAGAAGTAGGAAATAGGAGGGAACTCAAGTAAGCACGAGTTAATAAAGTGCAACTCCCAAGACATAGGATGGGCGAACATAACTAAACCCAATAACCCATTGTTCATTCTATGCACCTGAGGAGACCGTCAGTATGATCCTGGAAGAATAGGCCTACTCAATGTAGCAAATTCGGCTGTATTAAATCAAACATCAGTACACGTGAATCACAGCGGTTTGATATTAATTGACCCCTTCCCCACCATTATTCTTGGGAAAATTAAGTAAATACTGACTTCTACCCAACGTTTCTTTCTAGAATAGTGATATAATATTGACCTCTTCCCACCCATTATTACTGAAAAAGCATTTTGATATTCATCCCTTACTAACTATTGTTTTTGGCAAAAAATAGTCTAACTTTCAATTCTTTTGTCTATCTTTTATTTTACTACTTTTTTCATGCAAGTTTGACCAGAACTGTTTTTTTAATCTGTTAAAAATACCGTTTGATAAGAGAATTCGGACGTCTACTACTGGAAAAGATACATTAGGAAAATTCGTGTTGACTCGTCCTTCCCAGCGAAAGGGTAAAGTGCTTGATAATATCACTGGATGTTTTACGATGGTATCAAAAGAATTAGAATCTCAAATATGCAGGTGTTTATATTGGCTTGATTTAAAAGCGAGCATTCTATTTTAATGAATCAGTTAACAACCACTGTTAACAAAGTTAGGTACTATTTTAATCAAATACCAATCCACACGTTGCTCATAAATAAAAGTTTATGGTATCGTGATGGTAATCTATTTATTTTACCGCGAAAAACATATTACCTGGCACAGCATTGATATTCAATCTAACAAATCCAAGTACAGATAACCTCAATTAGTAATAAGATATAGACAGTTTTTGCTTACTGTCATGCTCAACTGATTCAATTTCCTTGCATAGATTCAATTATTTACCAACTTTTTGTCCCAGAGATTGATCCTTTGTGACCTATCCAACCCCGTATAACCCTAATGGCCTTAATGCGAACTTCTTTCAACAATTTTCATCCCACTGTAAATGAAGAATCTCATCAACTCCAATGATTTCAGAAACACCTTATGATTTTTGCACAAAATTCCTTACTGATTTAGGTGCTCTACATGCTGAATATCACCATATGTAATCATATAATACCCTACATACAAGAAAATAAAGTGCTTTGCCAACTTCCTCACTATTCTAACATTATCCAACTTCTAAAAACCTCCACGACGTTGATACAAACTGATTTAGTACTTAAGAACAAGCATCTTCCCAATTACTAATAAGTCTAATTACTCTAAAAACAAAGACATTTTACAAATTTTCCCGCCATGCTACAATCCTATCTCTCTATATCCGTGCGTAAAAGTAATTACGCTTTACACAAGCTCCTTCTACCAATTTTTACACCATACTAATCCCATCTCACAATATCCAATTGTGTATAAATTGCATCAATTTAAATGCACGCTGAAGCGTGTGCGTCTGTTTCGAACAGCAAACCGCTCCATTCGCCAACCTCCCTCTATTCCTCTTATTAGCTCTGCTCAATAGACAAAAACAATGACATTCTACCAATTTAATCAGAACTCAGTGCTCCATATAATGAGAATAATTCTGCCGCTCGGCTGATCACACCGGACTGAACTTTTTGCCCGGCGCTTGGTGGAGAGCAGGCGCGGCTATAGCTTGGGGGAAGGTTAGGAGAGCGTAGCTTTACTTGCATGTTGGGTACACTGGTTTTAATATTGTCTGCATTTAGATACAACATTACTTAGCCTATCTGTAGACAGATGTGCTTTTCAGTCAGGTTGGGGGACTGGGGGGGGGGGTAACTCTTTTTATAAGTAAATGAATGGAAAGTTAGAGTCTCTCAAATGAATGAGTTGACTGTTTCTATTCGGTGATCGCGAATGAGTAGTAACTTCAGTTTGATGAGAATTCTGAAAAAAAAACTGTACGTCATTGTCTGTTG
The DNA here is from genome assembly GCA_001587735.2 of Parhyale hawaiensis. Lineage (NCBI taxonomy): Eukaryota > Metazoa > Arthropoda > Malacostraca > Amphipoda > Hyalidae > Parhyale > Parhyale hawaiensis. The sequence goes on from LQNS02001155.1 coordinate 16,255,207, forward strand.
AGAAGATGGCGCTTGTTTCAACTTGTCATTGAGATTCTGTTGAGTAGTTAGTAATTTCAATTTGGAGACAGTATTCTGTTACAATGACCGAAGAAAACTTTATCCTCTTATGGTGCAAAATGGGTTTAATTACTTTTATTTACATGGAATAAGCTGTATTTTAGCAACTTGAGGATAGGTATACTGGTTAGTGGTGCACAATAGTTTCAGTCGTTTTGTCTTTCGATATAAATTGGACTTATTCATAAACCCCACTTTCATAATTGACCAGAGCTATCAATGGGATTAAGGTCAGGAGAGCAAGGCTATAAGGTTTAGTTTTATGTAGGGGAATTGAGTCACTGAAACGGATCAGGGGCTCCAAGAGGATGGATGGACACACCCTTTGGTGTATCCATCCGCGCAAGCAAGGGTAGTTGTAGCCTCATCCGTAAAGAAAACATCTTGGAAATTTGTTTTCAAGTAATTTCGTGCTCACGCAATGCGTATTTCATTGTGCGTAGTATTTAACGGATGCCTAGTGCGAGTCTTAACATTCCTCACCAATTAATTCAAGACGTTGCATCGGGTGTCTCTTGACAAAGGCAGCGCTGGTGCTGTTTGGACTTTGGTTGCTTTCTGATTTGTCTGGGTATCTTTTTTTAATATCAGGAGGTTAAAGGGTTCTTCTCGTGTTCCTATCTTTCCTTGGTTTTAGTGTTGTGGTTCTCAACGTATAACCCTAAATTTCCTCGATCTCTCCCTAACTCCTTGGCTAAATCTGTTAGAGACAAACTTTTTGCAAGGCCTACAACTATCTTCTCCTTTTTGGTAGCCGCCAAACGTCCTTTCCAAGCATATTTCGGGAACAGCAATACAGCGATTTACCGTTAAATTGGCTCACAATAGAGAAATATTCATAACTTTTAGAATATTGCTCGAATTCAAGCAAAATTCGGATGCTTTGCGTACCAAGTTGGGGTTTGTCCCAGCGCCAACGTTCGGGTGTAAGATTTATATTACTTCAGAAATTGACAAAATCTTGACATATGTAAAACAAAGCGATTTCTAATGGTTATATCTAACTAGCATATATTTCCGTAGGGTATAAGATTTATTCTCCATTGGTTAGCTTGGGTGTATTTAATATGATACATAATGCTTTACTTCCCGACCGGACGTTCTTCATAAAAAATAAACATTCGAGACAACGCTGTTAGTAAAAGAAACAGAAGTATTGCGTGTAAAATAAAGAATATAATTTCTTGTGACAGGTTTAGTTCTCTCTCATCACCACTTCATTAAAACAATCAAGTGCATATTTGGACCTAAAATTTGAAAAAGCCACTGACATCGGTCATGGATGGAAAGCAATGCACTGCAAAGACAAAAACGGGTCCTTGATGGGGTTTTCTTCTTATTAATGCAGGAAAAAATTCCTCAATTCATTTTACACATTTCAAGATTCGTCAGGAAGATCTTATGCCGTACGTAAAAAAACTATATCCAATTCTCCACAGAGACCGTCCCTACACTTCATTGTCAAATTTAATCATGAAAAACACCGAACATTTTCTTTCTCTCAAAACTCTAATGACATCTGGAGCAGCCAGTTTTTTCAGCAATTTATGTTTTAATTTAGTTAATGCATAAATCGTTGAAAGTAACAATAATAACCCTTCTCGGTGAATTTAAAAGCTCTTAGATGGGCAGAAGACTATAGTGAACGAGGGACTATTCCAAGCAGGAAATCTATGACTGACAATCAGCATCAATACTATTGCTAAGAACAATTACTAGCTACCACTTGTGGAAATCCCAGAGAACTAAAGTATTGTCCTACAGCCATGCCCCAGGACCCGCATCATGCATGCGAAGGTATGAAAAGATGCTCCAGTCAAGACAGCGATTATTGTAGATATGACCTGGGAGCAGTAGTAGCGTAAATTTGAACTTGACTCTCACTGTTGCTATCACCCGCAAGCGAAGAGTGGTGATACTGTTTTCTCTACGGTTCGGTTGTGTGTCTATTTGTTTGTCTGTCCAACCAAAAAGAGGTAGAAGTTGAGCCATCATCACATTCTTCTTCAAGCAGTCAGGTGGGTTGACAGAGATGTGAAAAAAGCGAAAAACCTAGAGTTAGCTGACCACCAAAAATGACGGCGTTGAAGTTGTAAATCCTGACTCCGGACTTTCAGTTCCCCCCCCCCCCTTTTACCGCGGGTAGTGGTCTTACATCACGAGCCGTTCTAGTGGTTCCATCTTGAGGCCAAGTAAGGATACTGAAATTTTCACCTGATACTGAAAGCAGACCCCACAGACGGATGGATGGACGTACGAATGGAGGGATAACAAGTAGCGTAATGCTATAGAATATATAGTGGGGCCAGTCAAAATTCCATGGTTAATTAATAAACATAGTTAGCATATATCACCACACTTTTACAACTTAATTTACTAGTAGACCAATCCCACCTATTTGTACCTATCTAACCAAATGCTTCTAATCTAAGCTAACGTTCCTCATCTAACCGAACGTGCTCCATCTCCTCATCCAGCTTCAGCTCTTAATCTAACCTAACGCTCATTTATCCTAGTACTTCTCATCTCACCTAAAATACTTTATCTAGCACTACCTACCTGATACTCCTAATCTAACCTAACGTTCTCATCTATTTCAACGTTGCTCATCCAGCCTGACGCACCTTATCAAACTTAACGCCTTCTAACCTAATGCACGCCATCGAACTTAACCTAACCAAACGCCCCATATCTAACCTAACGCCCCTGATAAACCCTAGAGCCTCTCATCTAACCAAACCTATAATGCTCTTAACGTACATAACAGTCCTAATCCAACATAATGCTCATTATGTAACTTAACGCTTCTCTTACCTCTAATCTCTGCACCTCTATTCTAATCTCACTCTCCTTAGCCAACCTAGTGCCTTTAAGCTAACGCATGTTTCAAGAGCAGAAATGAACGGGAACTAGCGTGACAGAAAAAAAAAACATACCAAAGAACAGCACTCGTAGTAGCAACACAACGGTAATGAGAGGATCATTATAATATTCAGTAGTTTACGCCTCCGGTTCCACTCCAAAGCGATCTCACGGAGGAAGAAAGAAGGAAGATATTGTATATCTACCTAAATATGCAGTATGTCAATAGAAACATGGAACCCATGCACGAGGGAGTGCTCAGACACGACCAACACACATGAGAACAGCAAGTCCGGAAGAGAAGGGAAATAACAACAGTGGGCGTACGAAATCTGAAGGTAGCAAAAGGGGGCACGAAGGGAAGACGTGACGAAGGCCTAGCAAAGGCTAGGGTAACCTGCAGAGTCAGCCCGCTGGGAACGCTCATTCCCACAACGCAAGATGGATGAACCTAGCTTATCTAACCCCACAGCCTATCTTATGCCATTAGGGAGCGGCAAGTAGAGGAAGAAGACAAAACGATAGCCTAGTACAGAAATGGAAAATTGATAAGAGAAGTAAAGTTGGCATTGACAAAAAGATGTTCCAAAGGCACAATTAACCTGACATACATTTTACATACATTTTGCCACGCTCTTCCTTTCTAACACAACTTTGATTCTAGTGAACGAAATATTTGAGAAAGGAATCCGTCACATGTAGGCGTTAAATGCAAATATGTATTTTGTTATTAAATAAATTGTATTAGATTAAATAACTGACATTAGACCTACCAAAAGAGCCATTCCCAGTGGGAAATCGAGGCCCAGGCTCTAGCCCTAACCTAGCCGCTAACATTAAGTCAAAGATAAGAAAATTATAAGCCCAGGGGAAAACTTGAAATGTCGACGCTCCGTCAAGTGGTTACACCTTACGTTTCTGTTGTACATACAAGGAAAATGTTCCAGTAATTTAGCTAGATAGTTCACCGAAATCCTATCGTAGTGAGGACCCGGAAAACTTAGTACAAAATGTAATACAGACCGAGAATTCTAGCTGATGTGTCAATTAATTACAAGTACCTCAACCCGAACCTAATAATATTTCCAATACTGACAGATTTATTATGCGTAATTTAGGGAAAACTTCCAACACTCACAACCTAATTTTATGGATGAGCCAGTTGGTTACATTTGCTAGAGCTTTCAATGAGTATATGCCCCACTACAAAATATAATGATAATAATCATTTTCTCTGGGGGATAGAGATGAAACCGTAGAAATTTCATAATTAAATTGTTAGTAATGCTGTTGCACAATTTCAGTGCTGTTAGTATTGTATGGGTTTTTGTTAAAGCTGAACTGCGGTGTGAGGTTATGCGAGACGGCGAGTAATGCAAGAAAATTTCGACTCCCAATGCAGTCGGTGAATAGCAGGGATCGAGGAAATTCTATAGTGCCTTTGGCGTAATAATCAACGAGGCGATAGGCATGGCCAAAGGAGAAGAAAGAAGGGGTTAGATAATCATGGAGGCCATAACGGCCGCCAAAATAAGAGAACGAAGAGATAAGATAAGCAGGGAAGCCATAACAGCGGATAAATTAAAGGACAAAAGTGATGAGGCAATAATGGCGGAATGACGGCTAAACTAGCAAAATGACATCTATTCCACTGAATATATGAATGCTAACCTTCTGCGAAATATGGTAAAGAAAACGTCTGTTGCCTGATTTTGTAAAAGCTCACAGGAATAGAAAGAAATCTCGCTGCAATACGTTAACTAATATGTGCATGGAAAAGAAGCGACACAGATTAGAAATGTTGAGGCACTCGAGTAAAGACCTTGTGATGTTAATTTAATTGAATGGAACATGAAGAATACCAGCTGTGAAAATATGAAAAATACCTTCTGTAGTAGAACTAGAGCACTGTGAGAGCGCATACCTCCGCCAAGCGAGGCAACGGTATAAAAAAAATTGAAATTGGCTCTGAAACCATCATTTTCTATTCTTTTGATGGTAATAACAGCTTGTGCAAATTTCTTGAAGATTCGTTCATAACTTTTTGAGTTATACTGCTAACAAACGTTATGGCAAACATGAATCAAACATACAAACGAACAAACCGATCTGCACTAAAATGTAATCATTTATGTCTTTTGACAATACTTACAACCCCTATAAATTTCATAAAGATCCATTCATTATTTTCTGAGTTATTGGGCTAACAAGCATAAAATTAAAAACAGTGACAAACGAACGAACCAAAGGATCATTGCCAAAATTTGGTCATTTACTCTCTGTTGTATCCCTAATAACTCATGTTAATTTCATAAAAATCCATTTATAACTTTTTGAATTATGGCATTGAGAAAAATGAGGCAGACGAACAGAGAAACAAACGGATGGACATATATCTTCACCAAAAGTTAATCATCTATTCCTCCTAAGATACCTAACAATCCCTGTAATTTTCGTCCAAATCGGTTCATAAATTTTTGAGTTATCTTGGTGATAGACAGACAAACACTACGAAAACATAACCTCCTTGGCGGAGGTAATTATAAAATATACCATCTCTAGACATGAAAAATACCATCTGTGAAGCAATGGGCTCTCCAATGATGACATGCAAAGAGTATTATTTTCAATAGTTAAGGCCTTCATCATCGCCGTAGCAAATCGAACCCAGGAAAAAATAAGAGACACATAGTATGTCGTTAGAAATGTATGATCCATGCACGAGTGTGTTCCCAACCAGGATCAATGCGCTTGAGAACAGCAAGTCAGAATAGAAAGGGACGAACAGAACAAAAGAAACATCAGTAAGTGCATGACAACGAAAACTAAGTGGGCACGAAAGACAGATGTCCCGAACACCTAGCTAAGGCAATTTATAAGGTTATTCTGTGGGCATAGCTCTCCGTACCATAGGATGGACATAAGATTATATAATATAATACGATTATATTACGGCAGCCGAAAAAGGCACCACACAAGGAAATACAACCTATAATTTTTTTCTGTAACTTGGATTGTGTTTGATTTTTTCAAAAATATTGCATTCACTTCTGAGAAGCCAGCTCAGAAAGAAAATGAAACAAAACTATAATAGTTACCTTCCTTACCTTAGTTACGATGCGGTGCTGTTAGAATAATCATTGAGACTGCGTCATTTATTAAGCATAGGACGAGCACTTCATGCACTTCGGTATTAAATATTTGGTCATAAGTTACACTTCACTAAACTCATGCAACGAATTGTCAACTAGAAGCATTACCTATAACATTGTACGATGATGTTCCCTATGGTTAGAACTTAGGAGTTAAACATTGAATGAGGTAAATATTTACGATTTCTGTCCAAAGGATAAGCAAATTAATGTTATAGTTTGAAGTGCAGTAAGGAGTTTAGAATATAGTGGCAATTATATGTAAATTTGTAGGTTGATATTCGTTATAGTTACATCCAATGTAAGTGGCAAGCAGTACAGGGTTCAGCAAACAGTGCCAAGTGGTGTGAAGTTAGTCAATGAAAACAGTTTTTTTATACATATTGGACATTTCATTACGAAAAAAAAAACTTAATACCGCAGACATTGCACGGCAGGCTACAGCTTTAATGCTCCTGAAAATCAGGTATGAAGGCAAGTGCTTAGCTGTCCCAATGTCAAGACTCAACTATTCATTCAAAAGTTAACAGTATCCAATATAGTGCAACTCTCTTTGGGCCCAGTTGACGAGAAAGGTTAACAGCAAGTTGCGTATAGTGATATATTTTGCAGGTTGGTGGGCGTACCCAAATACACAGGAGCTAGTGATGACTTTACTTCGCATGACTTAGAATATTTCTATATTCTTGATTACAAATATGCATTTAGCCTGCAGATTAGAGTGGAAAATTTCACTGCTGCAAAACTATCAGCTCATATGATAAAGAATTAAATTTATTCTACATCTATACGACTATTACTGCAATTGCCAACATTTAGGGTAAAATTATGAAAAACTGCATAGAAAAGCGAGTGAAAGTATGAATTTGCTGCATTTTATTGCCGGTTTACTCGCCAGTTGTTATTCCCCGTGCATATTCTTTAGCAACCGAATGTTTTTTACGTTATCGCACATATAGCTTGTAAACGAAATTGTGCTTCTGTCAGCAGGTTTGTTTAAAAATGTTAGCGTGCAACCCACTTGACTTGGCCATGTACCGCCTCTAAAGAAGTTTCCGTTATCTCTTCAAATTATAAGTGCATTAAAACTGAGAAAACTGTGTACTTATCTGCTATTTAAACCGACACAACGCATGCAGACGTTAAAATCACACAACACCTGCAGGGGCGTGTTGCAATGAGGCCTTCGGTGTCACCCACGCTACACCGGCCTCCAATGCGACACGAATTTGGTAACACCGGGTGACACCTACGACAATCTCCAAAAAAAGTAGGGTTATTACCTGGCTAACGCTGCCTTTGTTTACAATTTACCTTCATTTATAAGCACCGTGATCTGCTTATATTAGAAAGTAATTGACATAACCATGACTGCTAAATTTTAGCTGTTTTCTAGCATTTAAAGCACTTTCGCAGAGTTTTCTTAACTTTTTCGTAATATACGGTAAAATAAGATACTGCCATCAATGTTTCCTCAGGAGCTTTCCGTAGATTCTCCATCATTGTTTGACGGCGATGAGACCGTGTCGTATTTACCAGAAATGCTCGAACCACAAGGTGCCACCCCAGAATGTCATTGCAACAGGGCCTGATAGTCTCATTGCAACACGCCTTAGCTGTCGTGTGAGCACGTCTTGACAAGTTCGTGTTCTGCTAGCAATTTCCTTTCTGCGTAGCTTTGAGACTAATCCATTAACAACTTTGATACCGCAGCTGGAATCGCAGCGATTTAAAAATGTAAGAAAATTGGACCATACGTGCGGCTAGTAGTGAATTGATAGCAGGGAAAACTGCATTGCAAGTTACTTTGCATTGCTCCTATTCGACGAACAAAACAAAATTGATTAAGACGCATGTTGCTGAAGTCGCTGCTCAGGCAACTTCTTCCTTGAGTCTGCTAGCGCATTTTTGAGCAAACTGACCATTCCGACAACTTTCGTTCCCCGCATGCAATGGCCTTAGCATTGAACCATTGTAGGATTTTTGTCTTACAACTCACAACATCTCTACACTCCAGTAAAAGTGCAATCTATGAACCCACGCTTGTAATTGTAACCATAAAAGGTGATGCATATACATAGCCTCTGATGGTCCGACCCATGCTCGCTGTATGCTCCCTGGACTCTCACGTACCAAGGGGCGCTGGAGCTTCGCGAATGAACTATAAGTGGCAGCCGTGAAACCGAATACGGGCTGGGATTTACGAACGGGAATTCACCTGGATAAATCTACGCCCAGAGCCAGGGAATTGCGTCGCTACAGGCGACCGCGTGCACGGGCGGCGACCTCAACTGGCTGAGGCTCCTGCCTGCTGGGGCCGTCTGCCAGCCACAGGAGCCGACAGTAGGAGGGTGGTCGGGGCAGGGTCCGTAGCTACCAGAAGCTGTCCTTCCCAACTTAATTTTTTGAGATTTTAGGTTTCCAACGAAGAAGTTGGCCAATTTTACTGTTGAAAGCTGAAAGTTATATATAAATATTTGTATAAGAACTTTTAAGAGCGTCTAAGGAGTAAAACAGAAACAGACGTCGTAGCTACCTGGAGCTCTTCTTCCGGACTTCATCCTTTGCATTTTAGGACTCGATTGAAAAAAAGGAGCAACTTTAAGATGTTATGCATACTTTTAGAATATATTCATTTGAATAAGGATTCTCAAAAGTGACCTGTTGGAAAAGAAGAGGCTTCATAAATGCTTGAAATTCTTCTGTAGGAACCGCACCCTTTTCATTTCAATATCTGATTGAAAAATGAAATCGATCAAAATCCTGTGCTAAGTCAATATTCAAAAACAAATATTTATATAGCTACATTTATGAAATTTAAGTGCACGAAAAGAGAAAAAGAAGCTCAGAAGCTACTTTATGCTCGATTTCCGACCTCAGTTCTTTGGATTTTGGTACAGTATTTCCGTCCATAAATTTTTCATACATTGCATATTTTTCATAGTTAAGAATATATTGGAGGAAACTATTCGTGTATGCATATACCTAACAACTGTTATATTTACACTTTTTAGATGGAGTAGCTGGGGAAAAGGCTGAAAGCAACCATCCTTTACCAAAATCAATACTTATAAGACTTTCATACTTAAATTAAAGAAAAACTGATGAGTTTTATTTAGCTAAGATTTGAAGAAAAAATTCTCTACATGAACTTTTAAGAGAGACCAAACGGAAAAAGATGGTGAATCGATTCTGAGAATTAGTGTTATTCGAACAGCGAACATTCATCAATTTTTGTGTTAAAATAAGATCTGGCTATGTGTTTTTCTATGCAGACTGTCAGAGTGAAGGAACTTAGAAGGGAAAGGAAACCTCGTCAGTTTAAGCTAACGATATCAATTTTGCAAATTTTTGTTTGATCGTTTGCAAAAAAAAACGAATTTATTATGTTAAATCCATATCGGGATATTTCACGGACATCGCGTGTCTAAATAGTTTAAGGTACTTTGTAGCGTGAAAGCCATTATGATAATGGAAAATATAACTATCACAACAGATGATGATAATAGAAAATATAACTATTACAACAGACGCAAGGCATCACCAAATAGTTCCTGCGAAGGTGTATCCTCTGTCACTTTTATCGAAATTCTATGAAAAATAGTACTTTGGTACATGTATAATGTATTAATGTATGCTAGTTAAATATTTGTCAAAATATCTTGTAGGAAATTAAGCTTTAATAAAATAGACTAGTAGATATTACAGGTCACTACATTGATGAAACAAAGACAGATACAGCGTTGCCATCGAGGGATTAACATCAAATATAACGTCGCTATATATTGGGGGTTAAAGTCGAATGAAACGTGGTATTGAGGGATTGAAATCACATATAAAGTGATGTTAAATTATCAAAGTCAGGTATAATGTGCTATTACTAGATTAAACTTAGCTATAAAACGTGCTATTAAGGGATTAAAGTCAGACGTAATGTATTATTAAGGGATTAAAGTTAGATATAATGTGCTATATATTAAGGGATTAAAGTCAGATATAGCGTGACATTAGGGGATAAAAGTCAAATATAACGTTGTTATTAAAGGATTAGAGTCAGATATAACGTGCTATCAACAGATTGAAGTTAGGTACAATGTAACTATTAAAGAATTTAAGTCAAGTATAAAGTGCTTTGGATAAAAGTAAGATATAAAGCGCTTCTAAGGGATTAAAGTCAGATATAATTTGCTATTGAGGCTTTAAAATCAAAGATTATGTGCTATTCAGGGATTAAAGTCAGATATAACTTGCTATTAAGGGATTAGAGTCAGATAAGTAAATCATTACTATTCAGGAATTAAAGTCACACACATCTCGCCATTATAGGTATAGAGTCAAACATATCGTTAATATTAAGGGATGAAAGTCAGCAAAGTATAACGTTACTAGCTCAAAGTCAGATGTAACTTTGCTATCAAAGGATTAATTTCAGCTATACCCTTGCATTTAAGAGAACAAAGTGAAACATAACTTTGCTAGTAAAGAAGAGACGTTAGATGTAACTTTGTTATAAAGAAAAAACTAAAGTGTTTCCTCTTCTAAACACCGACCAGATGAGAATAAGGATCACATTCATTGCTTCCAGAATTTCATTTTTTCATATCTATTATTTTTCTGTATTTCAGCAAAAAGTATCGTTGGAGTTTCCCTAGTCAAATCAAATTACACTGAACATTTAAAAATTAGTAAAAAGAAATGACTCCGGATAAGCAGCTATGATAATAGTTTCTTGAGACTCTAGTTTTATAATCCATGTCTTTTTATTTCAAGCTGTTCAGTTAGGAAATTCATTCTCTCTTTGCAAAAATGAAATTATTGTGTCTACTTCATGCATAACTGGGACCGTCAGGACGCACACAGCCCATTAGGGCAGGTATTAACATCAGCACAAGAAACGTGCGCGGAAACACAGACTGCCACACACGTTGTTCCCAATACAACTACCATTTTGTTTATACTGCAACTAATTATATAAATAACACGAATTTGTATTTACTACTCAATATGTTGTAATGAGAGCGACAAGGAGCAAAGAGTCCAATTTCACCCAATCAATTTCTCTGAGTTTTTTTTTTCAAATATACTATAATAGTTGGCATATTAACTCGAATTGTGCTGATTTATTAATGGATTATTTTCAATAATTGTCATTTGTAAGAGGTTGCAGATGATGGCAACATTTTATGGCGAGTTAGTCTTGAACAACTTCTTGCTCTGCCAATGCTGGAATCAAATCCAAACTATGAAGATATCTATAGTTCCTCTCAGCAGTCATAACCAATTGCACTCCACTAACATGCAAACATCAGCTACTCTGCATGAGGTGACGCTTAAATTAACGGAACAAAAGGCAAAAAAATTCTCCAGGTGCAACAGACTGACTATAAGAACGCGAGAATTTCATTTCAGCCATTGCATTTTCCATTTGAGAAAGAGCTCTCTGCTTGAGTGAAAATTCGACTACGTTAATCTATTATGAACAGAGTGCCTGCGTTGTTAAAGATGGCAGCGAGGAATTTATGATGACCCTACTCCATTGACCATACTTTCGTTTCTAATACGCTCCTGCTGGATACGCTACAACAGCCAGCTCAGATTCTCCCTGTTTCAAGTTATCTGAGGAGCGCAGTCCTTCCTTCCCTCAGTAAACATGAAAAAAAAAATCAAATTATGTTAGCAAGCAGTACAGCATCACTGAAATTAATTCAATTTTCACCTGCCTATCCCATATACGGCAAGATATAACTTCACTATTTCGAATTTTTCTTCTCAACCAAAATCTGCTTTGTCCTGGAAAACAATCAGAAAAAAAAAAAAAACTGCTGTACCTACTACACAGCGAAAAAGCGTCTCTCCTATGCTTCAAAAATCATCTTCTCAATATGCACGTCATACACAGAAAGCACGTATAGTTTCAATGTATGGAGAAAGTTATATAACAACAGAGTTCATGACACCGCTAAGGAAAGTTGTAAATATCTTCATTGTTTGGCTTTCAACGTTGGCTGAGCAAGAATTGAGTGCGTTCAGTTAAGAGGATAAGAACTTTGGCCATCACCTGTAACCTGGAATAACTTTTGCTAAGCGACATCTACCAAAGCCCATATAGTTAACAGAATCTGTAACCTGAGCTATTTTTTGCCCATTTGTGACTGTGACCTTGAAACATTTAAATATATAATGATATAAACATATAAATATACAAACATTTAAACGGTGTTTATTGTATTGTTTTGAAGACGTGTCTGTGATACCGAGGTGAAGTTTAGGTTGGCTGAATTGTGAGAGTTTAAATGAAGATTGTTGTGTTTTATAAGGAGTGTTAGGTTAAATGATGAGATTTGGGCTACAAAAAAGCGTTAAGTTGAACTAGCTGCGTTCAGTTAGACAATCCTAAGCAGTGCTTGATTACGAGCTGTCATTAGGCGTAATGCCGAGGCTACTCCATGTATTTCCACAGACAACCTAATGCACAGACTGAAGGCTAATTCATACGCCACACCACAGGACCTACAAACATTGAGGAGCCGCTAGTACTGGCCCCAAAGGGAAATTGCGGTTCCCGCAATTGGGCCTGACTGCACGGTGCCACAGACGCTTTTTTTATGTCTTCCCATTACTTTTTCATACTTTGTTAAGGTTATTTGACTTAATTCTTTTGCATTCAGTAATGACTGGTAAACTTCTAAAACTTTTATGCGCAACAAATTCGCAAAAATATTAAAGTTCGAAATGTAATAGCTACGTAAAGCCACTGTTAATGGCATGCTTTGATATTTGCATTAGAGTAAAATTATTTCGTAATAGTTAGTAAAATAAATAGTCTCATGTTGTCGAACAGATGCTTCTAAGAAATGGAATCGTGGTTGTATTGGAAACAGCGCGTGTGACACTCAATGTTTCCGTAAACATCTTCTGTCCAAATATTAATGCTTGCCCTAGCGGGCTGTATGCGTCCGGACGATCTCCAGTCATACATGGATTAGGAAAAATTCCGGTTTTACATAGAAAAAGCAGCAGCAGCCTTCGGTGCTGAACTGGTGTGCTAAAGGCGCCGGAAATGAGCCTCGAGCCATTTGAGCCATTTTTGTGGCGTCTGGTGCGCTGAGTCAGCAAACTTGGTTGGTATGCACAGCTATCGTGAGGGTACTTACTTTGCCCCGGAATGGGACGGTGGGGTGGTGGTGGAAGCTGGTCGTTGAACTTGCCGTCAAATGGGGCTATAGTTATTAACGACCCGTGGTCGAGTAGTAGTAGTAGTAGTAGTAGTAGAAACCTTTACTAGCGCTTCGGTGGCACACTGCCTATATCGCGCCGAACTATTCCTGTGTTAAACTTCAGGCTCGTGCGCCGCTAGGGCGCGAAATTCATCACATTTTATTTATTATAAAATACTAAAAAGAATATCATTATATATTTTACATATAGTATATGTAATTCACAAAGAAACAGGCAGAGCCGTAGTTGGAGATAGCATTTATCGTAATGGATTCATCGAAGTTTATGATAGAGGTTACATATGGTAAGAAAAATATTGAGGGCATTTCTATTAAATTGGCTGCGAGGTTCTTCAGAAAGCATTCCTCGGAGGATGGAGTCGACATCCCGACCATGTAGGTCCGGATAGCATTCCCTCCGCTCGTCGAAAAAAGTGGGACACTCGGCCAATAAATGCAAGACAGTGAGATGTACGACGCAGTCATCATAGTAAGGTTGTGGACGACCCATCTGCAGATAGTCGTGAGTGAGTCTCGTGTGCCCAACACGTAGGCGGCACAGTACGACGTCCATGCGGCGATCGTCGCTATTTGACGCTATTATTTTTCTGCTCTAGCCATTGGGATTGCCATAGCTCGCGCAGGATTCGCTTGAGTAGTGGGTAATAGTCTCGGCAAGGGACTGCACGGTTTGCCGCGGGCAAATCCGACAGACCCACCTGCCTCGACTCGAGCCCGCGACGTCAACATGACCAGGCACCCAACAAATAGACCCGTGGTCGACTGCAGCCGTATTTACTCCTCTTGGGATATTTGGCCTATATATCTGTAGCACAAACCAGTGTGTGTGCATCCAGTGGAAGGTGCAGTTAAGTTGACTTTATTTTTACCTTTTAATAGCCCGAAATAAAAAGAAGTAGATTTTAAAACCAGAGGCTCACTAAACTGTTATCATCGTTGCTTATCCGGAACCATCTGTCTGACTCTTTGTCTGTCTGTCACCAAGATAAATAATAAAATATATACTGATTTTCACGAAATTTACAGGGATTGAATCACTCGCAATAACTGGTCCTTTGGACGCCCTTCCTTTGTGTTCACTTTTCTTTTCCACTTGTGGTTCTCCTGCGTGTTGGTCCTGTGTGGGAGCACCTTCATGCATGGGCTTTCCGTTTGTATACGTACTAACTGCCTTTTCTTTCTCTGAAAGAGCGCCTTCTTAGTGGAAACAAATGTATAACTAATTTTCAGGATCGTCTGGGTCCTACTGGGAAAAGGGCTTGAACTCGTATGTATTTCAGTGCAGGGGTTCCCCAGTGGGAGTACAAGGACGGAGATCGGGTTCAACTGGTATCAACGGCAATAACAGTACATGGTTAAGGACATACTTCACACGAGTTTGGTATGGATATTGAATGCGCAAGCGGCAGATTGGAAGCCTCGATAAAGCAATCTGTTCCAGCTTTGACTTATTGACAGGGCTTCTTTATGAGAGACTGAACATGATTGGATGGTGAAAACTGTTTATGTTGGTAAATATATCACAAATGAATGACTGCATTTCGGATAACAGAGCGTGCATACTGCCCTGTGTTGCAGTATCGTGCAGTAGTTATGATTTTTCACCTGCTTGCTCAAGCGGGAGGTCGCGATGTGCTGCGGCTGCTGCAGGTTTTCTGCAGCAGACAGTCCGTGCTCGCGGGCTGCAATGGTATGCACGTTTCGCCAACGCAAGATTACCTAACTAAGGGCAAGTTCGATCGGGCGCCAAAACTAAGCCTTGGAGGCTTGACTTGTCCGGAACTGCACACAGAAGCTTCGTCTTTATCTCTTTGATTCGCGTTACAAGTGTTAGGGCGCCAGCACACCAAAGGCAGTTGAGCTGGCAGGCAGGCGGGCAGACTGGCAGGCAGTATGCCTTACACGCCGTAAGTAGCATAGCAGGTACGGCGGTGCAGCTTTGCAGTGTTGCCAATTTAGCATTTTTATGCTAGATTTAGCATTTTGGGAGGTTTAGTATCCAATTTAGCATTTGTGACACTTTTCTGACTTATTCAACACTACATGCCAAACTTAATGCTATTGACACAACGTAATGCAAAATTGCGATAAAATAATTCTTCGTTGATTATTGCAGCATCGAAAGGAAATTGTAACCCTGCCGACCGTACCAAAGTGTATTAAATTTGTTCAAGTTGAGACAGATCGAGTTATGGCGTTCAAGTCATTTCTTTCTGCAGGATGTTCAGTGCAATGCCGTATCTATTATATTATGATCCTTCTTCTTAGTGCCGGTTAAATTTATAAAGTAATTCAGCATATCCTTCTCCTCCCTGTCAGTAAAGATAAAGCGAAGTACTGTACCCTCAAAAGTTCAACAAAATGCATAAACTCGCCAATCCATGTCAGAGTTCTTCTTTTACGAGTTATATACATTATTGAGTAGATGAGACGACTACGGTGGAAGTCAAGTCAGCCGTGTATACTTGCTGCCATGCAACATTGAATTCCTGTGATCATCTGGACGACTTTTGCAAAAATACCAAATCCGGGACCGATACTAAAGCAGTGATACATCGCACTATGTGTGCAAACGTAGTGGAGATTGTTAAAATTACCTCTGCCAAGGAGGTTATGTTTTCGTCGTGTTTGTCTGTCTGTTTTTCTGTCTGTCACCAAGATAACTCAAAAAGTTACAAACCGATTTGGATGAAATTTACAGGGATTGTTAGGTATGTTAGGAGGAACAGATGATTAACTTTTGGTAAATATATGTCCATCCGTTTGTTTGTTTGTCTGCCTCATTTTTCTCGATGTCATACTCAAAAAGTTATGAATGGATTTTGATGAAATTAACATGAGTTGTTAGGTATATAACAAAAAGTATTTGACCAGATATTGGTAATGATCCGTTTTTCGTTCGTTCGTTTGTCACTGTCTTTAATTTTATGCTTGTTAACACAATATCTCAAAAAATAATCAATGGATCCTTATGAAATTTATAGGGGTTGTTAGTAATGTTAAAAGATATAAATGATCAAATTTTGGTGCAGATCGTTTGTATGTTTGACTGATGTTTGTCAAAACGTTTGTTAACCCAGTAACTCAAAAAGTCATGAACGGATCTTCAAGAAAATTAAACAAGCTGTTATTAACATAAAAAGGAACAAATGATTAGATTTTGAAGTTTATACAAAAAAAATTATGGTTTCAGAACCAACTTGAATTTTTTGCTACCGTTGCCTCACTTGGCGGAGGTATGCGCTCTCAGAGTGCTCTAGTTACTTATTTCAATGAATATTTAAATACTGATAGTAAATTTAGCTTGTAACTGAATTAATATAATGATATCACTACTTACAAATCATTAGTTTTTTTAGTTCCGGAGAAGGCCAATTTAAGGATGTGGCAGTATTTGCTTTAAAACTAATTTTACTCCATTCGAATGCCGAAGTCGAGCGTTATTCAGCAGCATGAACGCCGTGAAAGATAAGGTTTGAAACAAAATGTAACTGCCTATGCTATCAGCTATTCTTACTGCCAAATATGGCCTAAAGAGGCATAGCAAATGTTACCAAAACTTCAAACTGCCAAAAGTTGCCAGCAACAAAATTGGATTGATGGATTTCTGTCACAAGACGATAGTCCCAGTAGCTACAGAGTGCAAAGCTTGTCTATAAATTATGATGACACTGCACTGGAACTGTAATTCAGCAAGATATCGGTGGATCATAATCTTTTCCCTCTTTCTTTGTAACTTGATACGGTTTTCATTTGGCAACACTGAGCAGCAGTGCGCACCTGACGTAGAACCTCTGCGACCAACGTCCTGGTGGACTCTGATTGCAGTCCAGTGATGAAATTCAAGAGTTTTTCAAATTCCCCAAATGGAGTTCAAGATTTTCCCAGATCTTAAGAAAATTCCCCAGATAGTTAGAAAAGAATACAAATAAAAACTTCATGCTTCTCTCAATGTATGTAGTAATAGGTAACAGTTAATTATCTACGTAATTCATACATAGGCTTTAAAAAATTCCCCGAATTGGTCTGAAAGTTCCTGGAACCTTCTCAAATTCCCAAGATCTGAAGAAAATTCCCAAAGAGTGACAGCCCTGTATCGCACGTCTGACAAGGCACCCGGCAGCAGTTACAGCGGGAAACGGTCGCGCCGCCCGCCGCCAGCGCTGGCTGCTCTGGACGGCAGCTGCCTGCTAATATGCCGCTGTCCGGTGTACACGCTCCAATGCATTCCGTGCTTCTCAGAAACTGCCAGCCTGCCAGCTTCTCGCTCAACCGCATTTGGTGTGCCAGCGCCCTTAGATGGAACGCGAGCACGTGGAACCTGCAGAAAACCTCCATTTTAAGGAATAAAATTGAGTTTCTGGAGGTCTCAAGGCTAACCGTTGGAATATCAATTCCTAAGATTCAATTCAGAAAGTCGAAGGCAGCGCGCCTGCGTGAAGTTTCGAACAAGTCAAGCTTCTATATTATAGAGCATAGTTATGCGCCCAATCGAACAAACCCTAAATTTTGTCAGCCCCTGCCTGAGTCCTGCGCTTGCACGCAGTGTCGAAACCCAACTGTTCTTGTAGCTGCAACTATGGTATAACTACGTCACGTACATGTACCATGGTTGCATATTATAACTACGTCCGCTGTATGGTATAACTACGTTACGTACTTGTACCATGGTTGCATATTATAACTACGTCCGCTGTATGGTATAACTACGTTACGTACTTGTACCATGGTTGCATATTATAACTA
>LQNS02001155.1:16312215-16323537 GCA_001587735.2 Parhyale hawaiensis
TGCCTCCACCAATATCGACCTAAATATACTAAAATCAACGTTATGTTATGGTCGACATATCTACCTTATTGTTTCATCATCCATAATCGACTTTAATCTCTCATTCACCACTATTTTCTACTATAATCACAACAATAATTTCCGACTGGGTAAGCCTTCGCTAAAGAGATGCAAAAAGAGCAGCAAAGAAGGCATTAACATGTAGCAGGTGACCCATGAGAAGGGATAATATATCTAGGACAACAAACGGGAACTAAAGAAGAGGAACAGAAGCTTAAAAGGAGACAATCGGGAGTATTTTTTCTCCAGAGAACTATGGGTCAGCTTAACTCAGGCTAATGCAACCTACGGGGTCCTCTTAGAGAACTCCCCATAACATAGGATGGAAGAGCTTCAGCGTCACTTGACCCACCTAAGGTATTATCAAGAAGAATTAACACGATTTATTAAAAAGCTTCTGTTTATAAAATCGAATCTCAGGATAGTATCAATAAGTTGAAGGCGATTTATGGCAAGCATCCTAATTAAAGGTACAGTCACACAGTCGAACCCGTATAAATCACGCATAAAGTTGGCTTGAGCATGATTGTCAGTGGAGCAATTTACCATTTTGGGAAGTGTGCGTGTCCCGGCCCTCAAAGTCTCTAGGAGAATTACACGTGCTGCGGTCGGTGCGCACTCTTTCACATTGGAGAATGTTAGGTTGTGAACTAATCAGTTCTGTCGGTGCTTCGTGCCCTGGTCTGTTAGGGTTTGGAACTCATTATAGCGGCATCGGCTTTCGGTTGTGTTGGCCTGCAGACGCTTAAGTCAGCTGTAAATGGCTTTCTGTTGGATTTCCTTTAGCAGCATTTCGGGCTTCCCGGTGTTGCAAAGTGCATCACTTGGGTTGTGCTTCCTGTCCGTGGGAGACCGGGCGCGAAGTCTTAATACTTATACTGAAATACTGAAACAAATTACCGAAATACATTTATATTATCATCTACCGAATACCAATACCGGCGGTACAAAAAAAAAAAACACCAAATCCCAGCTCTGATGCTAATTATTTATTCACTAGAGTGTCCGCGCTGTTAAAAATGACAGCTAAGATTTGAGACGACAAGTCTTCATGCAATATGCCTTTGTCACTAATATGCTTCTGAAGGATACGCTACAACAGCCGACTCAAATTGCAATAAGACATAAGCGCTCTCTCTTCCAACCATAGGTCACATGCAGAGAAATCTTTCATTAGCAAGTAGTAAGGCCTCAGTGAATTTAAAAGAATTACCCGCCGCATATCAATGATACCGAACAAGCCTTCATTACATCGAAGGTTTTGTGTTGAAATGATAGCTGCTTCGTCAAAAGGAAGCCAGCAAGCTGAAAGAAAATAATTAATGTCAACTGCCCGAGAAAAATCATCGCCTCGTCCGCCCTTCGTTGATTAGCTTCTGAATTTGTACGTGGTAAACTGAGAACAAATATATTATATTCGATGTATGGAGAAAGTTATAAAATAAGACTGTATGGCCGAGCTAAGAGAAGCTGTAATATCTCTATATTTTCGATTTCAAGAAGTGTTTCAAGCAAGAAGTACTTCGAGGGAAAGGAATAAGGAACCAATTTTCGCTATTTTCTGCAACCTGGTCACCGATATCCACGAAAACGCAACCTAATTACAAAATCTGCAACCTGGCCTATTTTTCGCCTATGTATTTAAGAGCGTGACCCGAAACATGCTAATATATAAATTTGTATATAAACAAATAAACACACGGCGGTGTTTATGATATTGTGTTGATTACTTATACACTGACATATATATTATCAATGCATTTATACACTTGAATAATTGTATTTTTCGTTACTTAGTCTCAAGAATAGATATATGAGTCTAATCTAAATGTATGCATTGAAGAAATTCCTGGCGGTAACTTCGACATTTTCGCTTTTTTCCCTCACCAAAACTGCATTTAGTCTGAGCTCACCATGCGAAACTATAGTAGTAGATGAAGGAAGAAAAGAAAGGGTTAGCTGTTAAGCCTGTTATTCAGCACAGTAAACGAAGCGAGGGTTTCGTTTACGTAGTTTCTGGCGTTATTTCTTGGCGGGGCGGGCCACTATTAAGAGAAACAATTGCCAAGTTGTCCTCGCAGTTCTTTATAAACCGGATGATATTTGATAATGAGGACGATGTGATAAATTGCTAGTGAGCAAGCAGTGTATCAGTTTTGCGGTATCTTATTTACTGGCTGCGATGGAGTGGCTACAGTGTTGCAATCCAAGTTTCGGGGTCAAAGGTACACTTCCCAGCCTGTTATGCTCCGGATTGCAGCGTCAGTGTTTCTAGCAATCACTGTCAACCAGGAAGGTACTGACCTAACCTACAATAGTGAGGGTCCGAGGGTCGCAGATGAATTTTTTTAATCTTTTGTCTTTGACGCTATAGCTCTAGCAATACCTGGTCGACAGCAGTCGCTTGTTCCTCTGGGTAGTAATTGGCATTGATTTCTAGCAGGATTTCGTACAGGGGTGTGTCGGTAAGAGGCACACAGCATTGCATGTCAAGAAATACAGGAAACCCAAAAATAGAACACGGCAGTAGGGAATAAATAGCAAGTGACGGAAGACAAGGAATACCAAACACGAATAGTAAGAAGAAGAAGGAAATAGGAGGGAACTCAAGTAAGTGCAACTCCCAAAACATAGGATGGGCGAACATAACTAAACCCAATAACCCATTGTCCATTCTATGCACCTGGGGAGACCGTCAATATGATCCTGGAAGAATAGGCCTACTCAATGTAACAAATTCGGCTGTATTAAATCAAACATCAGTACACGTGAATCACAGCGGATTGATATTGACCTCTTCCCCACCATTATTCTTGGGAAAAATAAGTTAATACTGACTTCTACCCAACGATTCTTTCTAGAATAGTGATATGATATTGACCTCTTCCCACCCATTATGACTGAAAAAGCATTTTGACATTCATCCTTTACTATTATTTTTTGGCAAAAAATAGTCTAACTTTCAATTCTTTTGTCTATCTTTTATTTTACTTCTTTTTTCATGCAAGTTTGACCAGAACTGTTTTTTTTTTTTAATCTGTTAAAAATACCGTTCGATATGAGAATTCGGACGTCTACCACTGGAAAAGATACATTAGGAAAATTCCTGTTGACTCGTCCTTCCCAGTGAAAGGGTGAAGTGTGCGATAATAGTATCACGGGATAATTTACGATGGTATCAAAAGAATTAGAATCTCAAATTTGCAGGCGTTTATATTGGTTTAATATCTACTTTAAAAGCGAGCATTCTATTTTGATGAATCAGTTAACAACCACTGTTAACAAAGTTAGGTACTATTTTAATTAAATACCAATCCACACGTTGCTCATAAATAAAAGTTTATGGTATCGTGATCGTAATCTATTTATTTTACCGCGAAAAACATATTACCTGGCACAGCATTGATATTCAATCTAACAAATCCAAGTACAGATAACCTCAATTAGTAATAGGATATAGACAGTTTTTGCTTAATGTCATGCTCAACTGATTCAATTTCCTTGCATAGATTCAATTATTTACCATCTTTTTGTCCCACAGATTGATCCTTTGTGACCTATCCAACCCCGTATAACCCTATATAATGGCTTTATTACGAACTTCTTTCAGCAATTTTCATTCCACTGTAAATACGCAGTCTCATCCACTCCAATGATTTCACTATAACACCTTACGATTTTTGCACAATATTCCTAACTAATTTTGATGTTCTACATGCTGAATATCACCATAGGCAATCATGTAATACCCTACATACAAGAAAATGAAGTGTTTTGCCAACTTCCTCACTATTCTAAGATAATCCAACTTCTAAAAACCTCCACGACGTTGATAAAAACTTATTTTGTACTTTAGAAGATGCATCTTTCCAATTACTAATAAGTCTAATTACTCTGAAAACAAAGACACTTTACAAATTTCCCCGCCATACTACAATCCTATCTGTCTATATCCGTGCGTAAAAGTAATTACCCTGTACACAAGCTCCTTCTACCAAATTTTACACCATACTAATCCCATCTCACAATATCCAATTGTGTATAAATTGCATCAATTTAAATGCACGCTGAAGCGTGTGCGTCTGTTTCGAACAGCAAACCGCTCCATTCGCGAACCTCCCTCTATTCCTCTTATTAGCTCTGCTCAATAGACAAAAACAATGACATTCTACCAATTTAATCAGAACTCAGTGCTCCATATAATGAGAATAATTCTGCCGGTCGGCTGATCACACCGGACTGAACTTTTTGCCGGGCGCTTGGTGGAGAGCAGGCGGCTATAGCGTGGGGGAAGGTTAGACGAGCGTAGCTTTACTTGCATGTTGGGTACACTGGTTTTGATATTGTCTGCATTTAGATACAGCATTGCTTAACCTATCTGTAGACAGGTGTGCTTTCCAGCCTGGATAATTGGTTCTACTTGGGATTTATCTCTTGTTATAAGTAAATAAATGGAAAGTTACAGTCTCTCAAACAGAATGAGTTGATTGTTTCTATTTGGTGATTGCGAATGAGTTATTAACTTCAGTTTGACGAGAATTCTGGAAAAAAAAAACTATGCGTCCCTGTCTATTGAGAAGATGGCACTTGTTTCAACTTATCATTGAGATTCAGTAGATTAGTTAGTAATTTCAATTTGGCGATAATATTCTGATACAATGACCGTAGAAATCTTTATCATCTTATGGTGTAGAATGGGATTAATTATTTTTTTTACGGAGAATAATCTGTATTTTAACAACTTTAGGATAGGTATGCTGGTTAGTTGTGCACAATAGTTTTAGTCGTTTTATCTCTCGTCATAAATTGGAGTTATTCATAAACCACACTTTCAAAATTGACCCGGGCTGTTAATGGGATTAAGGTGAGGAGAGCAAGGCTATAGGTTTAGTTTTATGTAGGGGAATTGAGTCACCGAGAAGGATCAGGGGCTCCAAGAGGACTCAACCCTTTAGTCTATCCATCCGCGCAAGCAAGGGTAGTTGTAGCCTCATCCGTAAAGAGAACATTTTGGAAGTTTGTTTTCAAGTAATTTCGTGCTCAAGCAATGCGCTTATTGTGTGCAGTATTTAACGGATGCCTAGTGCGAGGCCACTTCATTCAAGACGTTGCATCGGGTGTGCCTTGACTAAGAGTGATGCCAGCTTCGTTAAACATGGCAGCGCTGGTGCTGTTTGGACTTGGGCTACTTGCTGATTTGTCTGCGCATTTTTTTTTTAATATCAGGAGATAAAAAGGGTTTTTCTCGTGTTCCTATCTTTCCTTGGTTTTAGTGTTGGGGTTCTCCACGCATACCGTTAAAATTCTTCGATCTCTCCCTAACTCCTTGGCTAAATCTGTTAGAAACAAACCTTCTGCAAGGCCTGCAACTATCCTCTCCATTTTGGGACCAGCCAAACGTTCTTTCCAAGCATATTTCGGGAACTGCAATAAAGCAATTTACTGTCAAAATTGCCTCACAATAGAGAAATATTCATAACTTTTAGAATATTGCATGAATTCAAGCAAAATTTGGATGCTTTGCGTACCAAGTTGTGGTTTGTCCCAGCGTCAACGTTCACGTGTCAGGTTTACAGTACTTCAGAAATTAGTAAAATCTTGACCTATGTAAAACAAAGCGATTTCTAAAGGTTATATGTAACTAGCATACATTTCCGTAGGGTATAAGATTTATTCTCCATTGGTTAGCTTGGGTGCCCAATATTTAATATGGTACATAATGCTTTACTCCCCGACGTGACGTTCATCATAAAAAATAAATATTCCAGACAATGCTATTAGTAAAAGAAACAGAAGTATTGCGTGTTCACTGTAAAATAAAGAATATAATTTTTTGTGACAGGTTTAGTTCTCTCTCATCACCACTTCATTAATATAATCAAGTGCATATTTGGACCTAAAAGTTGAAAAAGACACTGGTATCGGTCATGGCTGCAAAGCAATGCACTGCAAAGACAAAAACGGGTCCTCGATGGGGTTTTCTTCTTATCCATGCATACTAGGAATAAATTCCTAAATTCATTTTACACATTTCAAGATTAATCAGGAAGATCTCATGCCGTACGTAAAAAAACTATAACCAATTCTACACAGAGACCATCCCAACAATTCATCATCAAATTTAATCATGAAAAACACCGAACATTTTATTTCTTTGAAAACTCTAATGACATCTGGAGCAGCCATTTTTTTCAGCAATTTATGTTTTCGTTTAGTTAATGCATAAATCATTGTAAGTAACAATAATTACCCTTCTTGATAAATTTAAAAGCTCTTAGAAAGGCAGAAGACTTATGGTGAACGAGGGAGTATTCCAAGCAGGAAATCTATAACTGAGAATCAGCATCGCTATTATTGCTAAAAACAATCACTAGCACTAGCTACCACTTGTTGAAATCCCACAGAACTAAAGTATTGTCCTACAGCCATGCCCCAAGACCTGCATCATGGATGCGAAGGTATGAAAAGATGCTCCAGTCAAGACAACGATTATTGTAGATATGACCTGGGAGCAGTAGTAGCGTAAATTTGAACTTGACTCTTACTCTTATAATCACCCGCAAGCGAAGAGTGGTGATACTGTTTTCTCTACGGTTCGGTTGTGTGTCTATTTGTTTGTCTGTCCAACCAAAAAGAGGTAGGAGTTGAGCCATTATCACATTCTTCTTCAGGCAGTCAGATGGGTTAACCGAGATGTGAAAAACGCCAAAAATCTAGAGTTAGCTGGCCATCAAAAATGACGACGTTGAAGTTGTAAATCCTGACTCAGGACTTTCAGTTCCCCCCCCCCCTCTTTACTGCGGGTAGTGGTCTTACGTCACGAAGCGTTCTAGTTGTTCTATCTTGAGGCCAAGGCAATGAAACTGAAATTTTCACCTGATACTGAAAGCAGACCCCACAAACGGATGGATGGACGTACGTATGGAGAGATAACAAGTAGAGTAATGCTATAGACTATATAGTGGGGCCAGTCAAAATTCCATGGTTAATTAATAAACATAGTTTAACATCACCAGAAATAAAATACACTTTTACAACTTAATTTACTAGTAGACCGATCCAACCTATTTGTACCTTATCTAACCAAATGCTTCTAATCTAAGCTAACGCTCCTAATCTAAACTAACGTTCTTCATCTAACCTAACGTACTCCATCTCCTCATCCAGCTTCAGCTCATAATCTAACCTAACGCTCATTTATCCTAGTACTTCACATCTCACCTAAAATACTTTATCTAGTATTACCTGATACTCCTAATCTAAGCTAATGTTCTCATCTATTTCAACGTTGCTCATCCAGCCTGACGCACCTTATCAAACTTAACGCTTTCTAACCTAATGCACTCCATCGAACTTAACCTAACCAAACGCCCCTTATCTAACCTAACGCTCCTGATAAACCCTAGAGCCTCTCATCTAACCAAACCTATAACGCTCCTAATGTAACATAACACTAATCTAACATAATGCTCATTAGGTAACTTAACGCTTCTCTTCTAACCTTACACCTCTATTTTAATCTCACTCTCCTTAGCCAACCTAGTGCCTTTAAGCTAACGCATGTTTCAAGAGCGGAAATGAACGGGAACAAGCATGACAGAAAAAAAACATACACAAAAGAACAGCTCTCGTAGTAGCAACACAACGGTAATGAGAGAATCATTATAATATTCAGTAGTTTACGCCTCCGTTTCCACTCTAAAGCGATCTCACGGAGAAAGAAAGAAGGAAGATATTGTATATCTACCTAAATATTCAGTATGTCAATAGAAACATGGAACCCATGCACGAGGGAGTTTTCAGACACGGACAAACGCACATGAGAACAGCAAGTCCGGAAGAGAATGGAAGTAACAACAGTGGGCGTACGAAATCTGAAGGTAGTAAAAGGGGGCACGAAGGGAAGACGTGCCGAAGGCCTGGAAAGCCTAGGGCAACCTACAGAACCAGCCCCCTGGGACCCGCTGCTTCCCACAACGTAAGATGGATGAACCTAGCTAATCTAACCCTATTGCCAATCTTATGCCCTTAGGGGGCCGGCAAGGAGAGGAAGAAGACAAAACGATAGCCTATTAGAGAAATGGAAAACTGCAAAGAGAAGCAAAGTTCGCATTGACAAAAAGATGTTCCAAAAGCCCAATTAACGTGACATACATTTTGCCACGCTCTTCCGCTGCAATACAACTTTGATTCTGGTGAACGGAATATTTGAGAAACAAATCCGTCACATGTAGGCGTAAAATGCAAACATGTATTTTGTAATGAAATAAATTATATTAGCTTATATAGTTGGCACTAGACGTACCGAAAGGGTCATTCCCAGTGGGGAATCAAGGCCCAGGTTCTAGCCTAGCCCTATCCTAGCCGCTAACATTACGTCAGAGATAAGAAAATTATAAGCCCAAGGGAAAACTTGGAACGTCAACGCTCCGTCAAGGGGGTTACACCTTACGTTTCTGTTGTACATAAAAGGAAATTTTCCAGTAATGTGGGTAGATAGTTCACCGAAATCCTATCGTTGTGAGGACCCGGAATACTTACTACAAAATGTAGTACAGACCGAGAATTCTAGTTGATGTGTCAATGAAAAACAAGTACCTCAACCAGAACCTTTAATATTTCCAATACTGACAGATTTATTATGCGCACTTTAGTACTTTAGGGAAAACTTCCAACACTCACAACCTAATTTTATGGATGAGCCAGTTGGTTACATTTGTTAAAGCTTTCAATGAGTATATGCCCCCCTACAAAAAAATAATGTTAATAATCATTTTCTCTGGGTGATAGAGATGAAACCGTAGAAATTTCATTATTAAATTGTTGGTAATGCTGTTGCACAATTTCACTGCTGTTAGTACTGTATGGGCTTTTCTTAAAGCTGAACTGCGGTGTGAGGTTATGCGAGACGGCGAGTTATGCGAGAAAATTTCGACTCCCAATGCAGTCGGTGAATAGCAGGAATCGAGGAAATTCTGTAGTGCCTTTGGCGTAATAATCAACGAGGCGATAGGCATGGCTAAAGGAGAAGAAAGAAGGGGTTAGATAATCATGGAGGCCATACCGGCCGCCAAAATAAGAGAACGAAGAGGTAAGATAAGCAGGAAGGCCACAACAGCAGATAAATTAAAGGATAAAAGCAATGAGGCAATAACGGCGGCTAAACTAGCAAAGTGACATCTATTCCGCTGAATATAGGAATGTTAACCTTCTGCGAAATATGGTAAAGAAAACGTCTGTTGCCTGATTTTTTAAAAGCTCACAGGAACAGAAAGAAATCTCGCTGCAATACGTTAACTAAAATGTGCATGGAAAAGAAGTGACACGGATTAAAAATGTTGAGGCACTCGAGTAAAGACCTTGTGATGTTAATTTAATTGAATGGAACATGGAGAATACCAGCTGTGCAAATAGGAAAAATACCTTCTGTAGTAGAACTAGAGCACTCTGAGAGCGCATACGTCCGCCAAGCGAGGCAACGGTAGTAAAAAATTGAAATTGGCTCTGAAACCATAACTTTCTTTGTATAAACTCCAAAATTTAATCATTTGTGCCTTTGATAATAATAACAGCTTGTGCAATTTTCTTGAAGATCTGTTCGTAACTTTTTGAGTTATACTGCTAACAAACGTTATAGCTAACATGAGTCAAACATACAAACGAACAAACCGATCTGCACTAAAATTTAATCATTTATGTCTTCTAACAATACTAACAACCCCTATTAATTTCATAAAGATCCATTAATTATTTTCTGAGTTATTGGGCTAACAAGCATAAAATTAAAAACAGTGACAAACGAACGAACCAAAGGAGCATTGCCAAAATTTGGTGTTTTACTCTCTGTTATATCCCTAATAACTCATGTTAATTTCATAAAAATCCATTTATAACTTTTTGAATTATGGCATTGAGAAAAATGAGGCAGACGAACAAAGAAACAAACGGATGGACATATCTTCACCAAAAGTTAATCATCTATTCCTCCTAACATGCCTAGCAATCCTTGTAATTTTCGTCCAAATCATTTCTTAAATTTTTGAGTTATCTTGGTGACAGACAGAGAGACAAACACTACGAAAACATAACCTCCTTGGCGGAGGTAATTAGAAAATATACTACCTCTAGACATGAAAAATACCATCTGTGAAGCAATGGGCTCTCTAATGATGACATGCAAAGAGTATTATTTTCAGTAGTTAAAGCCTTCATCACCGCCGTAGCAAATCGAACCCAGAAAAAAATAAGGGACACACAGTATGTCGTTAGAAATGTGGGACACATGCACTAGTGTGTTCCCACCCAGGATCAATGCGCTTGAGAACAGCAAGTCAGAATAGAAATGGAGGAACAGAACAAAAAAAGCATCAGTAGGTACATGACAACGAAAACTAAGTGGGCACGAAGGACAGATGTCCCGAACATCTAGTTAAGGCAATTTATAAGGTTATTCTGGGGGCATTGCTCTCCATACCATAGGATGGACATAAGATGGGCGAGCAAGTTTGTACGATTGTATTACGGCAGCTGAAAAAGGCAACACAGAAGGAAATACAACCTATAATTATTTTCTGTAATTTGGATTGTGTTTGATTTTTTCAAAAATATTGCATTCACTCCTGACAAGCCAGCGGAGAAAGAAAATGAAACAAACCTATAATAGTTACCTACCTTACCTTAGTTATGATGCGGTGCTGTTAGAATAATCATTGAGACTGCGTCATTTATTAAAGATATGACGAGCACTTCATGCACTTCGCCATTATATACTTGGTCATAAGTTACACTTCAATAAACTCACGCAACGAATTATCAACTTGAAGCATTACCTATAACAATGTACGATTATGTTCGCTTTGGTTAGGAGTTCGGTGTTAAATATTGAATGAGGTAAATCTTTACAATTTCTGTACAAAGGACAAGCAAATTAATGTTATAGTTTGAAGTGCAGTGAGGAGTTTAGAATATAGTGGCAATTATATGTAAATTTGTAAGTTGATATTCGTTTTGTTACATCCAATGAATGACGTAAATATTTTAAGCAAAATAAAAGTAAGGCGATGTTCGTTACAATTGCAGTTAGTGCATGAGGTAAATATTAAGAATTTTCCACATACGAGAGAGTCCCCCAACAACGTTGTAGCGGGAGGCTTGGCTACATACGTTGAAACTTAAATTTTGCATCGCCTAGACGCTCAGTTCGCCCGATCGGTGATCATGCCAAGCAGCGCAAACAAGGATAGAAAGACACGAACAGACAAA
>LQNS02001155.1:16345286-16366581 GCA_001587735.2 Parhyale hawaiensis
GGGTGTAAGTCCCGGTGTCTTTTTGGGAATGGGCCTTTTGGTTCGTCTACTGCCGCCTATCTAATCTAATCTAATCTAATCTTTGCGGTTGACGACAGATACTCTTCTTTTGGGGGTAACTAAACTGGGTGTATAGAGATAATCTGTAAATGGGAGGTACTTTGAATGTAATTCACTTTAATATTGGTATAGGAACTAATAATAATATATAAAATCTCATCTAGTAATGTACACAACTGATAATATTAGAAAATAACGATATGTATACGCAGCGTAACACTTCCCGCCATTTCGAGCAGCAGTTGTTCCGCCGTCGCTGATTGGCTGGCTACCGTGTGTGTTGCAGGAACTGCTTGCTAAGTTCCCTTAACTACGGTTTCAACATGAATCGTTAGGTTAGACGTAAACTAGAGAAACGCTGACCTAGTGACTTGCGCTTGAAATTTAAACGTTACTTTGCGACTCTTTTGACCATCCTCCTCCGGTGACTGCCGGTTACAGGTCAATTCGGACCCCTGGACAACTGGAATTCAGCTTCGTACTCCAGTCCAAGCACCATGCAAAATAATGCACGACAGATCCCTATTCAGAGACTGGGAGACATCATTACGCATGCTATAAGAGTGGAATAGTCGGCAGAATTGATCATCGTGTTCTTTAGCGAAGATAGCATGTTACTAGTATGCAGAACGAACAGCAGCGGGCCAAGTACGCTACCCTGAGGGACACCAGACTCCACCGCAACTGAGGCCAAGGAGGTTATGTTTTTGTCTTGTTAGTCTTTCTGTCTGTCTGTCTTGTGGTGTAGTTTGGGACGTCTAACCCGAGCCACGTCGGCGCGCCGCCCACCAAGATAACTCAAAATGTTATTGACGGATTTTTATCAAATTTGCAGGGATTGTTAGGTATGTTAGGAGGAACAGATGACTACCTTTTGGTGAAGATCCGTCTATCCGTTTGTTTGTTCGTTTGTCTAGCTATTTTTTCTTTGCACCATAACTCAGAAAGTTAGGGACGGATTTTTATCAAAGTTACATGAGTTGTTAAGCATATCACGAAGAGTAAATGACCAAATTTACTTAATAATTAATTTGTTCGTTCGTTTGTTTGTCTCTATGTTGAATTGTATGTTTGTTGGCATAATAATGAAAAAAGTTATTAACAAATTTTCATGAAATTTGCAGGAATTGTTAGCAATGTTTAAAGGCATGAATGATTAAA
Organism: Parhyale hawaiensis; assembly: GCA_001587735.2. NCBI lineage: Eukaryota > Metazoa > Arthropoda > Malacostraca > Amphipoda > Hyalidae > Parhyale > Parhyale hawaiensis. The sequence continues at coordinate 16,346,508 of LQNS02001155.1, forward strand.
TTTTAGCGTTAATTGTTTGGTCTGTTTGAGTGTTTTATTAATATTTATCAAAATGTTTGTTGGCAGCATAACTGAAAAAGTTATGAACGGATCTTCAAGAAAATTAAAAAAGATATTTCTGTCAAAAAGCACATATGACTAGAATTTTGTGTTGATACAAAGTAAAAACATCATAGTTGCAGAACCAATTTCAATGTTTCATTACCGTACTATGTTTGGCAGAAGTATGCGCTTTCAGAGTGTTCTAGTCTTCTTTTGCTTTACCTCACTTCCAGATCCCTTAATATTTTTTTAAATTTACAATGGGGTGATGGAAAAATTATTCATTATCCAAAGCACTCTAAAATGACAACTTTTCACTATTCTTCAATTTTTGCCGACTTCTAGCTCTATTTTAAATTTCTTGCAGTTTCAAATAATGCTTTTAACAGTTGTTACTAAATAAATGGTTCATATCTATGGCTACTTTGGTTACAATATCCACCTTCATGGCGATGGCTGGTGTATTTACACCCGCAGTAGCGGCAGACTATAGCGTCTGACTTCGACTCTCAAGGTCGCTGGTTCGTGCCCAGTTCCCAGCTGCGTATTTTGTTAGCGCGCTTGATGTGATCGGTCAGCATCCGATCTGCATACTGTAGCGGGTTACTGACCTTCCCCAGCAATGGGGAGGGTTGGGGGGTCGCAGATATTGTCGCATGGAGTCTTCCGCCACTGGCGCCATAGCTCTAGACATATGTGGTCGACTGCAGCCGTATACTCCTCTGGGGCCTGTTAGTCTATATCTGCAGCACAAACCAGTGCATGCGGGTTCCCCAGTCGGGGGTACGGTCAAGTTGACTTTACCTTTACCCTTATCATGTAATAACGCCCTTAATAAACCCATATCTTTCGTCAACGGATGTTTTGGTGTCTCGGCGATAACAGCTATCTAAGAGACGACTCTACCCATTCAGCGTGTTGCGGGTCTTCCAGTGCCTTTATTTAAGCCGCTGTCAAGGAAGTTGTGTTTTTGCCAGAGTTTGACTGGGTATTGGCAACATAACTCAAAAAACCTATGGACGTGCGGATCTCGTTGAGCTATACAGGAAGTGTTGACCTGTTAACCTGCTTGGCTTTGCCTGCCGATGGGTTTATTGCCAAAAATCTGTGAAAATTACATAATAATTTTTGAATTCGTTTAGGTCTTTTCTCTTTATAATCTGAATAGTAATCAGTTATTGACGGTTCATAGATGTTCCTGCTCACAGCTATTATGATTCATAAAGCCACTAAGGAACAAAACTGCAGATCGACATAAGTCGACACAAGCCGTTAACAGGTTAAAGAGAACACGAGAAGCAATCGATTTCATTTTAGTGATTATCCGTCAGTCCGTTTGTTGGTCTGTCTGTCTGTCTGCTCTTCATCCATCAGCACCGCGTTACATAGTCAAAGTCTGCTCTCAAAACATGTAAGACTCATAAAATATTATCCAGAAAATCAACATAACGTATAAAAAACTGTTGACTTTCTTTTAGTTTTGCGTCATCTCCTTCTATATTTCTTACAACATAACTTGTGGATGGTATTCCTATGTAAATCTTCAGTATTCAGGAATGTACGATGATATTAGAGCGTAGACAAAAAGAGTTACTCCAAAGTAAAAAAGTCTTATTGCATCACTGACAAAAAAATATATATATGAGAGTCGGTGAATGAATATAACTGTTCTTTCCCTTTGATGATTGGCAGCCCTTTCTTTATTTTCTGCCAGCTCACCAGCTGTTTTTATAAGCCATATTTTCAATATACCTTGATGTTGTTTTCAATGTTCAATATCTGTTCTGCTTAATGTATTACCTCCGCCAAAGGAGGTTATGTTTTCGTCGTGTTTGTCTGTCTTTCACCAAGACAACTAAAAAAGTTCTGAACCGATTTGAACGAAATTCACATGGATTGTTAGGTATGTTAGGAGAAACCGATGATCAACTTTAATGAAGATATGTCCATCCGTTTGTTTGTTTGTTTGTTTTTCTACCTCATTTTTCCCAATGCCGTAACTCAAAAAGTTATGGTTGGATTTTTATGAAATTGACATGAGTTGTTAGGTATATAACAAAAAGTAAATGACCAAATTTTGGTAATGATTCGTTGGTTCGTTCGTTTGTAACTGTTTTTAATTTCATGCTTGTTAGCACAATAAATAAAAAAATAACAGATGGATCTTCATGAAATTTATAGGGGTTGTGAGTAATGTTAGAAGACATAAATCATTAAATGTGGTACAGATCGGTTTGTTCTTTTGCAGTTTGACTCATGTTTGTCATAACGTTTGTTAGCAGTATAACTCAAAAAGGTATGAGCCGATCTTTAAGAAAATTTCACAAGCAGTTATTACTATCAAATGGCCTAAATGATTGGGTTTTGGGGTTTATACAAAAAAGTTATGGTTTCAGAGCCAATTTGAATGTTTTGCTACCGTTGCTTCGCTTGGCGGAAGTATACGCTCTCTGAGTGCTCTAGTTCTTTCTGCAGCTTAATTTCTTCTACCGTTCAAGTCATTTGCCCGCACATTTATTACTCTTCGTGGATGATAAATTTTGGACTGGACAGAAGTAACAGCAGTACGTATCCTAGATACTAGTGGCTCTGGGTACGATTCCGACGACTTCAACGGACGCTATCCGCCATGGACGCTATCTTTGAGTCGGAATCTGTTTGTCTCTTTGTTTGTCATTCACCAAGATAACTCAAAAGGTTACAGACAGATCTTCATAAAATTTACAGGGATCGTTAGGAATGTAAAGAGGAACAGACGATTTCATTCTGGTGTATATCCATTCAACCAATTGTTTGTTTGTCTTCCTGTTTTTACTTGCAATTTCACTCAAGCAATTATGAATGGATCTTCATCAAAATTGAAGTAATGAGTAGGAATATTACTATGAGTAAATGACTCAATTTTTTTATGATTTGATGCTGTGCTCGTAGCCATTTTGGTTTTCATGTTTGTCTGTACCATAACAAAAAAGTTACGAAGGACCTTCATGAAATGTGCAGAAATTGTGAGAGAAAGGTTAAAACGCCCAGGTGACAATATTTGGAGATGATCTGTTCGTCTATTTGTATGTCTGACTATATATTTGTCTTATTGAATGCTGGAACATAACTTAAATAATGTGGATAGATCTTCCAAGAAAATTACAGGAACTGTTGGTAATGTCAAGAAACACCAATAACCAAGTTTCAGTGATGTTCAAAAGGAAATCCTAGTTTCAGGAGCAATTTGAATTTTTGTTACCTTGCTTTACTTGACAAAGGTGTACACACTCAGCGCTTGTCTCTAGTTTACATAGCTATTCCTGACTGTCTAACGTGAATTCAGATCTGCGCTAAGCGTTTACAGAACGGGAAGACTGCTGTACAAAAATTAAATTTACGGTGTTCATCTCTCTTGTTTTTGTAAAACCGCTAAAAATTAAAGTGGCTCATGCGCTGCAGTTTCCATAGTAAAATCAGCATCACGGACGAGGACGAAGTGGCATTGCTTTTTGTTATATCACGCAACTTTTAACATATGTATACTCTAGGAAATGCATATATAATAAAATACACTCATGTCGCTTTGTTATTGTATTTTGCAGATATGCCTCACGCCTTCAATCAGTGATGCCTGAAAAAACTGATAGACGACTTAAGTCCCAGTTTTGTTGCACTTTATCTCAATTTAGCCATCATTAACTAAGAGAACAAATAAGTATCCACCTAGTGGAAAGGACATAGAACCTCGTATCTATACTAACGCAATAAAGGTACTTAAGACATATTCAAAGATAAATTTGAAAAAATAAAATATGGTACTGCACTGGCTCTCTTTTGTTTAGCAGATACAATTTCCCGTTTCTATGTTTTCAGATTAAGACGATACGACCAACAAACAACCCAACCAACTACCAAACCACCCCCGCAACTGACCAACCACGATACAAACCAACGTAACAACTTACCAACCTACCTACCAATAAATCACCCAATCTACCATCGGATCAACGAATACGCCAACTAACAAACCAACTAACCATCCAACCTACCATCCGCCAACGAACTACGTTGTGTGGGGAGAGTTTTAAAGAGCGGAAATGTCGCAGAGGAGTCGCATTAAGCTATCAATTACTTTCGTAATATCATAGGTCTACAGCATCATACTTGTCCTGGATATTTACGCACGGCTGCCCTTTTTGCCCTTTTTTGCGTTGCATTTAGCGAGACGGGATACGAAAGATGCAAATCTATAACTAAATAATAGAATATACGAGCGGGCGATGGCACTGATTGTATAGTCTTGTTTTGGATTAAGAAGTAGATATTGATTTTATATAAAAAAAACAGTTCTATAATACTATGTTCACATTATAGGGTAAGCATTGAGATAGAATGTGATAATTTTAAATATTACTAGACAACCCGTGACCCGTTGGGTCGTCATCACGATCGTCTTCGTTTTTGCAAAAAAAAAAAACAGGTGTTATTTAACTGGGCATATATATAGACCACCCGCTATTCGGCCGTCCTCTTCTGCCCGTCAAGGAGCGGCCCATTCGGTTCACTATCAACAGATCCTCTGCTTCTCTGACGAATATTCAACACCCAGGCAGTAAGCAAAGTCAATTTATTATACGTTACGCATTTCAGTTGTATTGCCCATGGAACAGATGAATTGATCGTGCCCGTTCTTGAGGTCCATCTCAGTTTAACTTCCGTATCACAGATATACTCGAATTAAAGAGCTAATCCATGGAAAGAATGCCACTGCCCCCTCAACTTCCGTATCACAGATACAATCGAACTAAAGAGCTATTCCATGGAAAAAATGCCACTGCCCCCCCCCCCCCCNCCCCCCATTACCGCAAAGCTTTTTTTCGTATAAGAGTGAAGAAGATGTGTCAAACAAGACACAAATAAATAAACAAGACTCATATAAATCAATAAGACGCAAACAAGACCGGTTCACAGACTTTTAGTGTGATATAGGTAGATGAAGGAAAATACCAATAATAATATCAAGTGCATATAAATGTCTGTGGGTAAGTGTATATATAAATACATAAAGTATTATTTGCTCCTGGAATTTTCCAAAAGGGATGCTCACATTCATCCCATTTTTCGAATTAGAAAAATATGTTCGCGACTCGTGGGGAATGCGAACCAGTGACTCATGCTTAGCCCGAGGGCCCAACCACCAGGCCTATGCTAAGAGAGCTAAAAGGCACATTTGTGGCCCATGAAGATCTAGGCTACAATTATCTGTAGTTAATTTTCACTTCTTCCTGAAATAATTATTTTTTTTAATATTTGGGATCTAAAAAGTACGCGCACTCACCGTCATTTTTATTAGCCGGGCCTCCTAGTGATTATAAACTAGCGTACTCGGCCGTCAAAAATGACGGCAATAGTTTTTATAGTTCCTGCTTGGGGCACGGATAATGTTGCAAAAGATTCGCCATACCTGCGGGCTTGATCTTCAAAGATCAGAGAGCGGAAGCGCGGGTCTTGGCTCCTCTCTGGGAATGGGCCTCGTGGTCTGTCTACTGCCAGCTATCTAATCTAAACATCAAATTCAACAAAACTTATAGGAGTTGCCGGGATAAGTTTGGTCAGTAGAATTTCCTTCCTGCAAGCAATTTTTTGGAATTAATCAGCACCAAGAAAATAGAATTCTTCCTAACGAATATTATACTTGTCATAGCTACCAGCAGTGACCTTGTCACCATCAAACTGTGGCCAAATTATTCTGATGATCAGTTCGTTTGGTTGTTTGTCTCTGTGTCTGACTTTATGCTTGTTAGCACAATAACTCAAAAAGTTACGAATGGATCCTTATGAAATTTACAGGCATTGCTAGTAATGTAAAATGACATAAATCATCAAATTTTGGTAGCGCTCGGTTGGTCTGTTTCCGTGTTTGACTCGGTTTGACTTCAAGAAACTTACAGAAACTGTTTATACTATTAAAAGGCGCAAATGATTAGTTTTTGGCTCTGATAAAAAGAAAATCATGGTTTTGGAACCAATTAATTATTTTTTGTTTCCGTTGCCTTGCTTGGTGGAGGTGTGCGCTTTCAGAGTGCTATCTAGCTTGAGACTGAAATTTCCAGATAACTCATCTCTTAGCATTCAGAAAAATTTTCCCCTATCAAGGTCCATTAGATGGGAACGCAGAGAACAACCAACCCAGGAAGCAACCAACCAACCAATTGTCCATTGTTATAAAGTGGATTTAGAATGATGCATGTATCAATTTATTTACGCATATGTATGTTCGTGCCCCAATCAAGCAAACAGCATGAGCTAAAATACGAGAGGTATTTTGCTAAGCTTAACGTATACTATGTAACGTATCTTGACTACGCCTGAGAGACGACGGTATTTACTAGACCGAGTTTTTTCTGCCGCTTCTGTAAAATTAGTTCAAAACCTTATAGAAAATTGCCAATTATTCGATTGTGAACCAAGAATGGGTGGTGATGCAAACCTTTTCTTTTTGCATCACTGCTGTGAGGCATCGTTAATTAACATGTTTTTTCGGTATAGATTGAATTGCGTTTCCATTATTTTTTTTTTTATTTATTTCCAAAATACTACCCTATGATTCACATTGGTGAAAGTATTCTGTTTGTTTTTTCCCTGCCTTTTTTCGTTAGTACGACAGCTACGCTTTCAATAGTGGAAAGGGGAAAATTAGAGTATCCTTGATACTCTATATAGGGAGGGACAACGTGAGTCAAGTTCAAATTTAAGCAGCTACTGCTCGCAGGTCATAAATGGTACATTTGCAGTCGGACTTGAAACATATTTCCACACTTCGTATACATGATACGGGTCGGAGATATCATTAAAAGGATGCTTTAATTCTATGGCATTTCCACAGATTTCAGCTAGTCTGATCTTTGGGAAAAAATTCGGGACTTATTTAGCTAGTCTGGTCTTTGGGAGAATTCGGGACTTATTTCAGCTAGTCTTGTCTTTGGGAGAATTCAGGACTTATTTCAGCTAGTTTGGTTTTTGGGAGAATTCGGGACTTATTTCAGCTAGTCTGGTCTTTTGGAGAATTCGGGACTTATTTTAGCTAGTCTGATCTTTCCGAGAATTCGGGACTTATTTCAGTTAGTCTGGTCTTTGGGAGAATTCGGGACTTATTTCAGCTAGTCTAGTTTTTGGGAGAATTCGGGACTGATTTAAGCTAGTCTGATCTTTAGAAGAATTCGGGACTTATTTCAGCTAGTCTGATTTTTTTGAGAATTCGTGACTTATTTCAGCTAGTCTGGTTTTTGGCAGAATTCGGGACTTATTTCAGCTAGTCTGGTTTTTGGCAGAATTCGGGACTTATTTCAGCTAGTCTGGTTTTTGGGAGTATTCGGGACTTAGTCATGCACAGTAAGTGCACAGGTCTATGGGCACAGGTGGACATTTCTTCAGTTTTTTGCGATAGAACTTGCGGCAACGACGACGCCACAATTGACCGCTTGCTTGTTACCCCCCCCCCCCCAAAGAGGTTATATTTTTGTCGTGTTTGTAATTTTATTTTACTTGGTGTCACCAAGAAAACTCAAAATGGTATGAACGGACCTTTACAAATTTTTCAAGGACTGTTAGGTATGTTAACAGTAACAGATGATTAACTTTTAGTGGGTAAGGTTTGTTAGGAAAAGTAAATGGCCACATTTTGATGATGATCTGTTAGTTCATTCGATTGTTGCGGCATTTAATTTTGTGCTTGTTAGCACAATAACTCAAATAATTCGGTATGAATGTTTATGAAATTTATAGAAGTTGCTATTAATGTTAAACAACATAAATGAACAAATTTTGGTGCATATCGATTGGTCAGATTGTGTGTTTGACTTATGAAATTTGTCATAATGTTTGTTAAGCCGCATAACTCAAAAAAGTTACGAACGGATCTTGAAAAAAATTGCAGAAACTATTAATACTATCAAAAGACACAAATTATTAGATTTCGATGTTGATATAAAGAAAATCTCGGTTTCAGAACCAATTTGAGTTTTCGTTATCGCTGCCTTACTTGACGGAGGTATGCGGTCTCAGAGGGCTCTAGTTTACGCCATATGTTCGTAGCCACAATACCGGTGTTATATAAATCTCTGCAGCCTTGCTAAGTATCGCTGAAGTTTGAAGTGGCTGAGACTATTGCTCTAGTCTACAGCAATAACATTGCTGGATCAGCGAGACATGAGACAATAGTGACGTCACAGCTGCCGCAAGAAAGATGTGAGGAGCGCTAAGCAGTTGTGAGTCTGTGTCTTCTTTTGTTTGTGATGAGCGCGAGAACGCCATTACGTGAAATTTCAACGGTTCAGTAGCCAATTGCTCATTATTTTGACCTGACATTGCAGCTTAGCCAAAGAGCTTTAATAGAGAAGGAGGATACCCTGAGGCCCATGCACAGATTCGCTAGCGAGTCAACCAGATCTTCCATGGCTGTGAGACGTGTTCACGAATCTCATTGCTGGAAGTAACCGGGGATCAGCAACCAGTTACTGATATGCGATTGGTGCATACGCGACTGGCTGCAGCCATAAAAGACTCTATACTGATATGCGATTGGTGCATACGTCAATTGGCTGACAGCCATAAGACACTCTTGAGCTTCACGGGCGAGGCTCCTGGTTCCCTCCTCTCTTTAGAAACTCATTGAAATTAGCATTCCAAGCCAAGAAAAAAGAGCCGATCAGTAAACAGGATACGGGAGGAACCTGCCAGTTGTAGAATTGAACTTTGTTCCTCTGAATTTCCATAGGTGCCGGTAGTTTATGAACACTGACGTTGCTTGAAATTTGTAAATTGTATTATTTCGAGTTTTAGATGAGTCCGAGCATTTGTGGATACTCTTAAAGTAAATAATATTCAGAGTAAATGGGGCAAAATAAACTGATCAAATTTCAGCTCCGAAACTTTAAAACTAAGCTTATTCTTCGACCTCCGGCAGTGCATTTTCAGTGATAGTAATGCTGATAATAACAGTTAATACTGTATAATAATTCACAATATTGTGCGGTTAAGAGTACATTATTTCTATTTATAAAAATACGTTTTTTTTATCATGTTGTAGTAATACAGGGAGGTATAATAGAGAGGGGGAACTTCATCCATTTTTCACCTGGCAAGCCAGTCAACTATATTTTAAGGCGTGGCTGATTTCTAGTGGCGCGGTTTACCACAAAAATATATTCTACAATCTATATAAAAATGCATTAATTGCAGTCTTCCCATAATTATTGGTAGCAGTAACCTATTGTAGTTACATATTCCTCTCGATAGACCCATAAACTTCATTTTCCCCCATTGCTTCGCTGTCCAGCCACAATGCTACACCATCCAGCTATTCCTCGTATATTCCAGTTGGCGTCGGTCCATTCCCACATGCGCGCTAACACTGCAATGTGTATCTTTTGCAGTTTAATACCCAGGAAAGTTAAAAAAAAATTCTAGTGAGTGTTGTAATACACACGTGCATCTAGTCGGCAATTCTTCGGTCGTTTCGTTCCTTACTTCTATTAAACCTCCTTGATTGGAAATAAGCAAGGGGAAATTCAAGTCTAGAAATGACGTCCATAGCACTTGATAGCAAGAAGAGTGAATAGCATAAGTGCACTGTAATAGTCGCTTGACTATACGTACATTAGTACAGAATTGAAGCTAACAGGTAGAATATTCATATTCATGTTTAGGAAGCCATTTGAAGTGCAGATTACAGCGAAGAACACAAGGATTTCGCAGATGTACTTATTTTCTGCCGTCTTTCAATTACGGCCAGGGTAACATATATTAGTAACAATCCATACACCATTGAATAAACAATACGTATAGTTACTGTAGATTCTCTTTCTGTTACATGCATGAAGGGTAATATAATTTTAAGTTTTTGATAGTTAATGCAATATTTGGATAAGTTTATTGCCATTAAGCCACTAAAATATTCACTCATCCTAAACAACCGTCAAGTTCAACAACTAACTAAATAATAAATTTTGTGGCTTAAATGACGGTAAATGTATTGCACTGCACAACTAATTGATCATAAATGCTTGGGGAAATGATGCTGCTATGGACCAGTTGTGCTTCAAGTATGGAAAGAGAAGCGCGAGACCAATTGCACTATGGCACAACATTATTTTCCACCTCCCCGTGAAGTAAAAACTTATCGCAAAAATAAATATTATTCTCCCATACTCTCCGAAACTGTCGTTAATAAATACCCTGAACCTCAGCTATATGCAAACGTGGATATAGGCTCGATGGTTAGCAGTACGGTCTATCTACACGCTCCATGCAGGCTTGTCGAAAAATGTACAGATGAACAGAAAAATAAGCCGCTACTCAAATAAATACACACTGGCTATTTTATCTTATTGTTTTATTTCAAAACTTTGCAGGAGACTTCAGAAGAGGTCTATCGAATTTAATACAGCTCATATAAAATACAATGAACAACAGATCATATAAAAATCCCCTATCATATTGATGAAACTCTCAAAGTATAAGTGTTGTTCTCAGTCAATTTCTCTTAGTAGATTACTCATGTCGAAAATGCGCCCAGTATTACTTGTTAACTTTGTATCGATACATTGACTTAATAATATATTCAGCTGCTCTAACGAGACGAACATAATTCAAAACAGTGACATCCATCGATTGAATTTCACATCATTGCTTTCTTTCGTGACGAGCGTGAACAAGTTTCTATGTTACACAAGGGAGCATAATTGCAAGTAACAAACACAAAGAAAACTTTCAAGACAGAAAATTTGCATTCGTTCTTAAGTGGCGCATTGCAGTTAGACGAGTGTTTGATCAACGAACTTCTTTAGAGACAAAAAATATACGTGCATGCTTGAATTAGCTTTATCTTGTGACTTGTATGTTTCCTTAAGGATATAAAACCAAACTACCTTAATATTGTAAAAAGGCTATATCTATTTTAACAGTTTACTTTACCTGTGATGATACTTGGGAGATGCAGGAGGTAGGAAGATTTTTATATAATAGATGTATGTATAAATTCGCTGTTAAAAAGTTTGAAGCCCATTTCAAGTCATCAACAAATCCATGTGCAGTAACACCGCGATTCAATCGTTTTTAATGAAGTTATCGCGACAGAGAAGAATATATTATTATTGGTGTAGAAATTTATATGTAGGCCAGAGCAGGTCGGAAAATAGAGAACAAACCCACACAACCATGCAGTAGCAGCGCTCACGGCATACTGATTCAAAATTTTGAAGGCGGCCTCGGGGCTTCGACCGTTAAGACCGTTACAGAAGCACCGCCTCTCGCTTTGTCTGGCTCCGCCTACGAGGGTCGTCCTTCGGACCTTCGTCCGATCGTCTATAGGCTATCTCGATTGATGAAACTGATTTCAATTCATTGATTGTGCCCCAAATTGGGTTCGTAGTTGGAACTAATTGCTGGAAGATTAGAAGAACTCGTAAATACATTAGAGACTTCTGCTCATGATAGATACTTTCACAGAATCGACTAGCAGCTTTAATTGAATTATTTCAATGGTGATGAACCTAAAAACTGAATAAATATGCAACTGTATTGTGAGCAACAAATCGCAAGAGAAGTGTTCGGATGTATTGAGCTTGGAGTTTACTCTAGTGCTTTAAAATATAGCGTATTTTACTGTAGCAACGCTATGTAGGGCAAGGGAATTACGCTCCACCCACTCATAGGACCTCCTCATCCTATTGGCTGGCATCTTTTCAGCATCTTAGATTCTCAGTTCGGTTTCGAAATAATTTCTACAGTTCAAATAAAACTAAGCGCAAAAATAATATACGTAAACTCATAAATAGTGATTTTGTGGCTTTGGTCTGCACCGTAGAGAATTTAACTTGGCTCAAGTTAGCTATGTCTGGGCGAATATGCAACAACGAACACTTCCAAATTACGGAGCATCTTTGCCCGAAGACTAGAGAGATGCCTCGCTGCAAGCTGACTGACTTCAGAAAGTGTAATTTCTGTACTTGCTTCAGCGTCCGTGATCTAAGGTTGGTTCTCCATGCACTCTACTGGATTACCACGTGACCTTCGGTACGATTCATCATCATACAAGGAAACGCCAGACAGGCGCCAGATGGATTGCGATGATGCTGAGGGGCATGGGAGGGCAGGAAGCAATCTCACTTGTGATGAACAACTTCACGGCCGCCATAATAGTCGGGGCAAGATTGTGCCCCAGCCTTAGTCCTCATTAGTGAATAGTTGGTCCTGTGCTTCATTTGCGGGTTATTGTTGTTATCGGTAAAGCAGATATTATAGAATTTGTACAATTGATCCTAAAGGTCTGTGATGAAGGTACGTTCTTTGAAATGCAAACACAACAATTCGATACAACACAGTTTGCTGAGTGGATAGTTTCTCCATCCCGATATGATGAGTTTGCCGTTGAGCTATTGAACTTCCTCTATCAATGGAGTCTTTGTTTTGCCGCAATTTTCCCTAATCTAAGCACTGAAGGCGTCAAATCCATTTCTTAGCAGAGCATATGTACACACAGAGTAAATTTTTCCATTGAGTTCCACGATGCGTAAACTGAGAAAAAAATCAAAGTATGAAAGGTAAAGATAATCTTCAGAGTAGCACCACGAAGATTGAGAGAAGAAAAGGGGATCTTCGTTCAGACACTTATTTTCCACCATCAATTAATTACGGCGTGAGCCGTTTCTGAATGAATCAAATAAATGAACAATATAGACTTCACTTGCTGTCTAAGTTTATTTTCACTGTCAAATATATTTCCTAGATGGCTACTGGTAAGAAGTCAAATGTGGTCGCTTTTTACGGCTGGTTAGTCCCACGTACGGCCTCAATACATACAGCAGGTTTATTTTTACTTTTCTTACGTAAAAGATGGTATTAAACACCACACCACCACACGCTGAGTTTATCATGGGCTTTTCATACGAGGGGACATTCTGATCGCGCCTTCCTGTTGAAGAAACAACAGGAAATAATGGGAATTATAAGTTCGTCGCCGATAACTACGCAGTATTGGAATTTTAAAAACCAAACGCAAATAAATTCAAGCCGTAGGCTTGAAGCTGATGCATACAAAATTGGATGAGGTGGATAAAGAACAGAGAAGGAAAGCTAACTAGTCCTGCTGTGAGAAATTTACAGATTAATAATTAGACCTTTATGCTGTCCACGGGGCGCACAGTAACACTATGGTAGGCGCTGAGCCCACATCCCCTGGAGGTAGATTTCGGACACACATCAAACCGTCGCCAATGCAGCTTCGCTTGCGCTCTGCTACAGCCTGCCATAAAAGGTAGAAACTATCTATTTACATAATATATTATGGTACTGTGAAGGCACTGATATATAAAAGCTAAGACATATTGTTCAGTTGGAGCTCCTATCGGTAATACATACTCCAACCGACAGTTTTATAACATATATATCATATCTATATTGCATATAGAGCCTGTAAAAAGCATAACAACAATTTATAATTGATCCAGCCGTACCTATTGAGATAAATGTATTCAAACACCTATATATAGTGCCTAGACATAAGTATTTGCACAACTTTATTTTTTATGTATTTTAAAAAATTTAGGGACTGCTTTAGGATAATTAATACAGGAAGTTTATATAACATATATATATAACAGAATATATAAACTGAACAGTCAAATGTGCACTTAACCATAAAACTTAACACAAGTGAAAGTAATGACGGACAAAAGTACTTGACTAAAATAAATATAATGTTGAATCTTTGATATTTAATAGTATAATTTGAATAAATTAGTTTGGAAATTATTGTGGAACGTTCACGAAACGTCTCGAAACAAATGCAATGTAAACAAACCACAGCAGGCGCAATCATTACCTCTTTAGACCTCGTCGAAGTCGCGCACACTCTCACTACAATGCCCAAAGTTAAAGAAATCCCTGAAGCTACTCTTAAAGGGATAATTGAACTTCGTAGTGAGGGATTAACTTATAGAGTAATAGCAGAACGTGTCAATGTTCCTTTTTGAACGGTTGGAGCAATAGTCCCCCTGCATCAAGTGACTGGAGCGGTCTCCAACCTGCTAAGAGCTGGAGCTCCGCGTAAGATCATGGGTCGTCCTAGCGCTACATGCTATGTAAGGTGACTAATGACCCCATGAAAGCTCGTGCTGACCTTCAGAGTAAACTAGCATCTCAGGGACTGCATGTCAGCAAGAAAAACATTGTTAGGGAATTGCATCGTACTGACATTCATACTTACACTCCTCGCAAAGCACCTCTTCTTACAGCAAAACATGTCAAGAGCCGCTTAACATTTGCCAAAGACCTCTGGACAAAAGAAATGAGTTTTGGGAAGGGGTTATATGGTCTGACGAAACTAAAATAGAACTTTTTGGCTGAAACGAAGCTCGGCATGTATGGAGGAAACGTGGTACTGCCTATGACCCCAAGAACACCATCACCACCGTGAAGCATGGAGGGGGCAGCATCCTGGTGTGGGGTTGCTTTACTGCCCATGGTGTTGGGATCTTCATATCATTGATGGCAAGATGAATAGTTTCATGTACAGGGAGATATTAGAGAAGAAGATGCTTCCAAGTGCCAAAAAATTCTACGGATGGCGCAGGTGGACCTTTCAACAAGACAACGACCCAAGCATACTGCGAATTTAACGAAAGAATGGTTTCAAAAGAAGGAAATAAATGTTCTTCCATGGCTTAGCCAATCACCGGACCTTAAGCCAATAGAAAATTTGTGGCGTATTTTTAAATCTGTGTCCACAAACGGTGTCCCAAAACCTTGCTGTATTTAAAGTTATCTGCATGGAAAAATGGAAAAAAATACCATCAGGTGAATGAGAAAAGTTAATTTCCAGCTATAACAATTAATCGGCTCCATGCTGTTATTGCCAACAAAGGTAACGCCACCAAGCACTAATGTCATAATTTTTTTTTTTTTTGTCAAATACTTTTGTCCCTCATTACTTTTGTTTGTGTTAAATTTTTTTGTTATATGTGCACATATGACTGTTTTGTTTAAATATTCTATAATATATATGTCATATAAACTTCCTGGATTAATGCTAAAGCAGTCCCTAAATTTTTTTTAAAATAGACAAAAAATAGAGTTGTGCAAATACTTATGTCTAGGTACTGTATATGTGCCTAATCTGCTGCTGGTTCCGTCCATTCATTGATTCGTTTATCTGCCATTTACGCTTTAAATATTAAGTAGGAGAAGAATAGCGTATCCATAATAGGGGCACATGAACAAATGTATAGAATTTAAACTTCGACAGGCCATATCTTACTGGGTAACTCGGAACATGTCTTCAAATTTTTTATAATGAAGTGTGTCCGAGTACAATTAGAGGGCTAATTTGACTAGTGCAGTAGCACCTGTAGGTATATAATCAGAGCGTTACTGTATTGCTCCCATTAGCCCTTTAGGCGTTACCGTACTTCTCGTATTAACTCTCCAAGCGTTACTGTACTTCTCGCATTAGCCCCTCAAGCGTTACTGTACTTCTCATATTATCCCCTCAAGCGTTACTGTACATCTCATTATAGCCCACCAATTGATGAATGAAACTTCCCTTCTGTGAAAGTTCCATAGGTGTCGGAAGGTATGATTACAATACAGTGCACTAGGTTGTCAAAAATTATGACTAAGTATTGCATTAACTCCTCTTCGTTGGTTACAATTGAGGTCAATTTTGTATAATGACCAGTCATTTATGCAGGAATGGTTCGTGGCGGCTGATTAGTAACTACTTTCATATATCAGGCATAGCCAAGATATGTAAGCTACACTCACACTGAATTCTGCAGATAATTTTTCTGAGTTTCAGGTTTAAAATTGAAAACCTCGAAGTGCCGCGACGTGTTGTAAGCGCAATCTAGTTGGGGCACTGGACCTTTAAATATGGTAGGCGTAACCCAAGTTGTTCTACCTGTAATCGATTCGTAATTACGACAGGTTAGCGCTGTGTACAAGCGTTGTCAGCTCACTCATAAACCAAAACAAAGCTCATTTATTCTTTCTTAATCACAACTTCGTCTCCGGAACCCATTTGTACAACCACTCTGTTTTTTTTTTTTTTTTACAAGTGGATGATTTGTAGCGGGTTGCCTGCGTCAGCTTACCCCTAGTTTTAATTGTCGTTGATGCTTCTCGGGTTGTGATTACGACACAATTTTGAGCG
This sequence comes from Parhyale hawaiensis, assembly GCA_001587735.2. NCBI lineage: Eukaryota > Metazoa > Arthropoda > Malacostraca > Amphipoda > Hyalidae > Parhyale > Parhyale hawaiensis. The sequence continues at coordinate 16,362,742 of LQNS02001155.1, forward strand.
GCCGGTGACACTGGTGTAGCATAAGTAACCCTGAGGTTGGGATTGCGCCACATCTCTGTTTTTTTCTTCAGCAAGATCGCAACATATATAACTAAATAGATAAATACGGTAAGATTAAAAACCCATGAGGCCTATCTAAAATCGCTGAAATGTAAAGTCGTATGCAAAACGTACACCTCCGCCAAGCGAGGCAACGGTAACAAAATATTCAATTTGGCTTTGAAACCATAATTTTCTTTGCATAAGCCCTACAATCTAATCATTTGTGCCTTTTGACAGTAATAACAGCTTGTGCAATTTTTCCGAAGATCCGTTCTTAACTTTTTGAGTTATACTGCTAGCAAACGTTATGACAAACATGAGTCCGACATACTAACGAACAAGCCAATCTGCACCAAAATTTGATTAGTTATGTCTTTCAACATTATTAACAACCCCTATAAATTTCATAAAGATCCATTCATTATTTTTTTTAGTTATTGTGCTAATAAGCATAAAATTAAAAACAGTGACAAACGAACGAACAAACGGATCATTACCGAAATTTGGTCAACTACTCTTTGTTATATAACTAACAACTCATGTTAATTTCATCAAAATCCACCCATACGTTTTTGAGTTATGGCATTGAGAAAAATGAGGCAGACAAACAAACAAACGGATAGACACATCTTCACCAAAAGTTAATTTTCTGTTCCTCCAAACATACCTAACAATGCCTGAAATTTTTTTCTAGATCGGTTCATAACTTTTTGAATTATCTTGGTGACAGACAAACACGACAAAAACATAACTCCGTTGGCGGAGTTAAATATTCCCAGTTTCGGGAGGAGTCTCGGTTTCGGGCTGACAAGTTGTACAGTATGTCCCTACAGTATCTCCCTACCAAAACAACCTCCACTAGAAAACCCACACGCACTGGTTCGTGCTGCTGATATAGGCCAGCTGGCCCCAGAGGAGTGAGTAAGTACGGCTGCAGTTGACCATGGGTTGTTGAGGACTGTGGCACCCTCGACGAAAGGTTCAGAGCCCACCCCCCTCCCCCTAAACCTATCATTTCAGGGCAAACTAAGAGCCCCCATGGTAGCTGTGCATACCAAGCAAGTTTGCTGATTCAGCGCACTGGGCCCCACAAACACCGCTCGCCGGGCTCGACGCTCGTCCCTAGTCCTCTAGTACACAAGTTCAGCACGCAAAGCTGATGCTTCCAACTGCCTTATTGACCTTTCTGCTGATCATTCAATATAGCGTCACTTATAGCTAAAATTCACTATAAATTGCTCTATATACAGCGTAAGTTACGGGATTTCCCTGTTTCAGCAATCCCCGAGTCCGAAGATTTCTGCGTTTAGAGAGTATCTGTTTGGGATCGTTCCACTGAATATGTATACATTTGTTTAGAGAATAAATGGATATCTTCAAGATTTTAGTTTTTATTGACCCAAGCTTTCGTTTTTCTCAACGCAAAACGTTTTCACGGGTGAAAAGCAAAAATGCGAGTGGATATATATGTCTATATAGCTAATGAATGGTTTCGGTGTAAGAGGGTTCGTTAAGTGTAATTTTTTTTCATTAGGTGTAATTGATGGCTTTTAAGTTTAATTAGCCTACAGGCCAATGAATACGTACGTGTAAGGTTAGGTTGGGCCAGGTCTGGTTCTGCTAACGTCCAATAAGCTAAAAAAACAAGGTTATTTTTACTAAAAACCCGAAATAAACGATTTAAAATTGACGCTAAGTAAGGCCAATCGAAGATTGACGCTAAGTAAAAAAAACACTTATGCCATAAAAAAATTCTGCACTAAACATTAAGAACCAATAAAAACACTAAAAACTCACATATATACACTAAAAACACTTAGGAACGCTAGCAGAAGCAGTCCTAACCTAACCTAACCATCCGAGGGCCGCCTTCATTGAAGGGGCTCTCTAGTATGGGTGATCGGTCGGGGATAGGGACGGATCAAGCCAAAAACGCCCGTTTTGATCATTTTACTATCGAGAAAGGTGGTTTTTTAACCCTTATATTTTAGTTCTTTAGGTGTAATAGTCAAACTACAGCTAACGTCAGATGATTAAATTTTACGTAGTTTTTAGTAATATTCGCTTACGTTTAAATACCCAGATCGCTATATATATATATACCTAGAAGTCGTATCCTATATACAAACGATATATACATTTACATTATTTACATTATGTTATTTCGCTGAAATTCTCACTGACTTTTACGCGTCCTTCATGCCTGGTTCCAGATCAGGATTTTAAAGAATTTAGGTTTCTCTGCTTTTCACAGTCACCGTACATTTATCATGAACTTGCAGATTGAGGTGGTGGTGGCTTGTTTTTAATGTGTTTTCAACAGTTTCCTGTGGCACTTAGCTCTTTATCCAAAAGTTTTCCAACTATTAGGATGGTCTTGCAAATATTGTAAACTAGTGGGACCCGTGGAAATTCCACTGTCGGGTGGTTAATGTCCTCCCTTTCTATAATGACTCAATCTTAACCCACGCTATTATAACTCACTTTAGTTCGACCTAATGCAGCTTCTCAACCTAACCTAACGATAAATAGCGCCTGTTCGTTAATCCTAACGAACTGCGTTTAACCTCACGTGCGCTGCACACGAGGGTCGAAACATGGCAACCTTGCTCCCTATCCTTCCTCTTGCGCTGCTGTGTATGCAGCTTCGATTCATCTAATATTATTATATTCAAAAACTGTTTATACTCCGAGCCGTGACAGCTATTCCACTACAGCCAGGGTCACGTGCTCACTTTAGATTCTGTCTTTGAATTACTACTGAGTTTCAATTCACAACTCTACATATTTGCAATCGATGGGTCTTGATACATTCAACCTTGACCATACACACAGAAACATCTGTTCCAAGAATGTAAAGCGCTCCCGTGTTCCAACTCGTAGCCAGTCCATCCCTAATAGTGTGGGCACACTATCGCAATAATTGCTCAGCCACTTAACTTTTCGCTTTGGCCGTCACGCTGCCGCGACTACAACTAATAGAGCTTGCATAATGTATAACGTACAAATAGCCAGAAATAACTCTACCTTAGATATTCTTTTTAATAGGTTAGAAATGTCCAATCGGATACAGAATTCCATGGCAATACAACTTTTATGTAGGCGTGCCCTCGCCTTAAGTTCCCTGTACATGTGCAACATATCTGTACGCTATATCACTGGTGGATCTCGAAGACACTTTACCAGCATAATTTTTAGCCTTAAATATCATGATAGAGACATAAAGACAGCATCAGCAAATATCGAGTTTAGGATGTATTTTTCTCATTGCTTTTCTTCTATATTTACACGCCTTCGCTATCCTTTATTTCTCATCGTCGGAAGATAACATTATTTTGACTTTCATACTTTTAATATTTCAATTTTTCATTGGTGCATTTGATGATTTTAATTCCATTGCGGGGCCCGTGGCTGCTTTACAGGTGATGTGAGATAGCCTGCCAAAGTAATACAACACTAAGCCCATATAAAAAAAATATTCATGTGGCTGAACATACTTTTTCTAGTAGTTCACGTCATTTCTTTTATTATACGTCACTTTCACTTGAAAAATGTAGCTGAGAATGAAACAGTTGAGAACAGTTTCGTTTGAACCGTATTATGGATACGATCAGATTTTCCAATACTTGGATAAGTATGCAATCCCAGCAACGTAAATATAACAAGAAATGAAATTTGGTATCATGGTAGCTATGATACGTGCAAAACGAACTCCATGTCTTCGCTTCGAAACGGACAGTAATTTTGTTCAAGTGCGAGCTGAAAGAAAGCAGCTGTGGTTGAAGTTACTTATAGCAA
>LQNS02001155.1:16366731-16390744 GCA_001587735.2 Parhyale hawaiensis
CAAATGCTTTGGACAGATCAAGTAGTAGGAGAAGAGTGAAATGACTTTGATCCATATTCCGGTAGATGGCCTCAGTGATGTTTAGAAGAGCATCTTGCGTGTTAGTTTCGTTTGAACCGTATTATGGATACGATCAGATTTTCCAATACTTGGATAAGTATGCAATCCCAGCAATGTAAATATAACAAGAAATGAAATTTGGTATCATGCATCGATACTATGCACGTTTTGCTTGAGGTACAGAAGCGAAGCTTTGCCTGTCATTAAAACAAGTTCACGCTCGACTTTCTTTCGTCGACACCAACTTCAATGAATATCGTTAAACCATGCAGAGCTTCTTACAAGTTGAATATTCCCCAATCCTTTATTGAAGAGCGTAACACACGAAGAAACGAACGGATGAAAGAACAACGCCTTTAATATTATAGATGTTACTTCACACTGTCGGCAAAAATTTCTTTAAAGGACGTCACAGCTAACCAAACCTTGATGCTGCTAACGTCTAATTGAGCCTAACGGATACCAAGAAGACCTATTCTGAAAAAGCTATTTTAATCATCCACTATGTAATAAAACACAGTTGTTGGTCGCTTGCTTGCTCTCTCCCTTGCTCCAATGTTGGTCCGTCTCTCCGTCACGCAGTTAAGAGTTTAATAGGAGAAAATTCATGGACTGAAAAACAAGCTGAGATACCATACAATGTCAGCGCTGGCGATACCGGTGACAATTATAGCTCTAGATCTCCGGCCTCTGGATCCCCAGCCTCTGGATCCCCGCTTTCATTGCTGAATGATATCGAAGTATGTAGTTGAATCTTCACGCTGAGCAGACGTTTTTTTATATTGAACTAGTGCAGCAAACGCGACCCTTTTGATGAATAAGTAATAGAAATATATATTTGAAAACATCTCGGCTCAACAAAAGGTTTGATATGCACCAAGCGCAACCCTTTTGTTGAATAAGTCATAAAAATATATAGTTGAAAACATCTCAGCTTAACAAAAGGGTTGATAGTCTAGATGAGACGTAATTAAGTGACATCACCCGTAGCACCGTTGTTTTACTTGTACAGGTTTGTGCCCGTAGCAGGCAAGCGCCCAAGTGCCTCCTCGTATCCAAGATACCCTCTCCGCAACAAAAAAGTTGGGTACCTCGGAATTTTTTTCTTCAGTATTAGATAAGGGAAAAATAAGGCTTCGGACGGACGGACTGACAGACAGCTCTCTTATTATAATATAGATTTACATCGCAGCCAAAGTTCGACGCTGGAGGTTCAACAATCAGTTTGTATCCACAATACGGTGAGCCCTGTGCATTTCCAGTGAACTTTTTTGAATGAACTATATTTTTCTTAGTGCCACTTAATGCTTGATCAATTCCAAGCTGATATTCACTCCTTATCTTGCAGGGGGATATTTTGCTATCGTAAAACTCATGGTTGTACAGCCTGCGTTTCACTAACGGAAGATCGGGCCTGCAGGGATGAGACCTGTAATGCAGCAAAACCTGTACTGGGAACAGGAACGATAAAAAGCTCAGCCATAAAATGTTTGCCTTCATTTTTGACGGCTGGGCCCTCTAGTCTACAATATAATAAAGACCGATGTGTATTTATCTGCTTGTTTATTTATCGGTTTATCCATTTTCTCTCACGCATTAACAAAACAGATGGGCAGAAATTAGCCCAGGTTGGATGCTCTGGTCGTCCTCTCAAGTTCCATTGAAAACTGTTCGATAGAAAATAGGCCGGGTTGCAGAAGATGGCAGACGTATCTTAGTCAGGGACAGTTGAAAAGCAAACAATGAAGACATCGCAGGCTTAGTCTGATTTGTACGAGTATTAGCTTCTCCATACATCAAATCCACGGCAAAGTATTGGGTGACCTTATGTCTGAATGCACTTCTTGCATTGCCGAAGTTGAAATCGCATCACTGAAGATATCTGAAGCTTCCGTTGGCACTCTCATTCATCTTGATTCGTAGTTTCTTCCCACAGATGATTTCGTTGCTTCAGCTATTCTCCCAAATTTAATTCAATGGTCGATGAAACAGCTTTCGCTAAGCAAAAACCATTGGACGAGTATAGGCTAGCCTACCGTATCCACAATACCGAATCTGAGCTATTACTTTGAGCGTAGCTAATTGGGCTGCAATAAGCCATGAATTTTCCCATTTCAGAAAAAAAAAATGTTTTGATACTCAGCGGCTGTGAACCGTAAACGCTTTTCTCAGGGTGCTTAGGTTAGGTACCAGTAGTAATAACGAATGTATGATCAGTGAAGAAGGTCATAAAAAATTCTTACCTGTCATGTTATGACAGCGCGGTCCCTCTAGAAGCGCATCAGAAGTCTTGTAATTTTAAATTTTTGGAGACGGGCTCAAAAGTTTTCTCGGCCCTGAAAATAATATTATACACATATTATGCACTATACGCTATTGGTCTATTTATAGGGATAATTTAGAATATCTTCTGAGTTTTAGTTTTATTGCCCAAGCTTTCGAACAGTTAAACACTGATCGTCGTCAGGGGAACGAAATTTCAAAACGCTAGAGCTATCTGNGTAAGCTTCTGGAAACTGGATGTGCCTGTTAATGGAATTCCGATTGCTATGAGAGTGAAATGCTTCTAAGAAAAGTCTGGATTTTAGGTTCTTTTCGGTCGCAAGAACTTTTGGTTGGTCAAAATTAATTTGATGTCCATTCTCTTTAATATGAGTATTTACCAATGAAGCTTACACATCTTGTTCTAATAATTTCTATTGGTCTATATAAGAGATCAACGTTTTGAAATAGGCAGCAAGTGTCTATAAATTAATACACCAGTACCTACCTTCGTACTTACCTACCTTTTGTGTCACGCTCTTTATTCACTAACTAGTGGCCCCGGCCGTCATTATAAATGACGGTAGAAAATTAGCACCTCAGGGAAACCCCCTGTCTCCTGTGCTTATTACTGTTCAGAGGCTTCTTTAATGAAAATTCAGCATTTTGCCTGGAGCGCCCAAGTGCGACCCCCGTATCCAAGATATCGTCTTCGGCACCTGGACATGTCCAGACACGAACATGCAGGCGAGCTCAGGTGACTCAGCTGGAGCGCTCAAGTCCGACCCCCGTATCCAAGATACCGTCTTCGGCACCTGAATTTTCTCCTATCTTATTCCCATAGAGCGTGACAGGAAAGATATAAATATATAAATAAATAAATAAATAAAAACACGACGTGAATTATTATATAGTACTGATTGATAGAAGAAAATTCAAGCCTTGTTGACTTTAGGAAGCTGGCGTATCTATGATACGGTGGGTCTCTCGGCCACAGGTCAGGTCTTTTTAATTATGCCAGGCCAGAAATTTTTAAGTATAAATCTTTGGGAACCTGTGTCGTGGTCAGCAACTAAAGAAATTCCAGGGGTCTAGTTAGAACAACTCATATATATATATATAATCCACGGGTCCACTTAGACAGGGACAGCTTCAGTAATTAATATCAGCAAAAAGGCTGGTCGTATAAGATATCATACATCGAATCTCGGTGTTGTTTGTGAAGTTGGTGGGGAATTGCCATGGTACGATGTGAAGGTTTCACTGATCTATCTGAAGCGCCTTGCCAACCAACCTGCAAAGCCTCGCCATGGGCCGCCAGACCGTGAAAGTTTCGCGGGTGTAGCTAGTCTATCACTACTATATAATAATTCACATCGTGTTTTTATTTATTTATTTATTTATTTATATCTTTCCTGTCACGCTCTATGGGAATAAGATAGGAGAAAATTCAGCTTTCAAAATGTAAAAAAAGTGGGATACCTTGCAATCTTTTTCTTCGGCGAAAAAAAAAGTTGGGTATCTTGCAATCTTTTTCTTCAGTATTAGATAGGGGAAAAATAGAACTAACAAGATAGGAGGAAATACAGATTTCAAAAGGCGAAAAAAAAAGTTGGGTACCGTGGAATCTTTTTCTTCAGTATTAGAGGGGAAAAATGAGGAAGCCCAAAAGACGGCAGGGGTTTTGGTGAAGTGTTAATTTTTTGCCGTAATCAAGGAGCTTCTATAGAGAAGGAGGGAGCCAGTAGCCTAGCCCGTTGAAGCTCAAGAGTCTCTTATAGCTGTCAGCCAGTTGTCCCTTCCACCAATCGCATGTCAGTAAAGAGTCTCTTATGGCTGCAGCCAGTCACTTAAGCACCAATCGGATATCAGCAACTCGGTTCGTCTGCTGCTCCCCCGTGAAACTCAGTGCTCCCCCATCTTTTCCACCAATGAGCGTGTCAGCCATAAGAGATCTGGTTGACTCGCTGGTAAGTCTGTAACTGGGCCACAAAGCTCCCTCCTTCTCTATTGAAGCTCCTTGGCCGTAATTTATAATGACGGCACGGGCCACTAGTATATTAATACGCTTGTTCCTACCTACCTACCTACCTGCGGTGTGAGTCACGCTTTTCATCACTAATAGACGGAAGGAAATTAGAGATTTGATGACTTCGGGAAGCTGGGTAGCTATGATACGGCCTGGGCGTCAGTAATCTTTCGGCGACGGCGAAAAGACTTTTTAATTGTGTTAATTCAGTCGGGAGCACAATGAATAATGGGCATTGAAAATGGATATTGCACCATGTCATGCAATTCGTGACGCAAAAGTTTGCCGATTGCATCATGTTTCGGTAGGAAGGAGGTGGGGGTAAGGCAAAGGAGGGAATGGGGGTGAAGCAGAGGTTAATGGTAGAACAGAATGAAATAGGTTTGCACAGTTGGAAAGCTCATTCCAAGACCTTTCTTTTCAGGGATCATACTTTGGGTTTGGTCCCAGTCCTCGGGGGGGGGGGGGAAGCTCATCTATGTTGGTAACTTAGCCAAAAATGTCCCATTATTCCTTATTTTTGTCAGTTTATCGCTTCTTGCTTGAATACTATCAGACGTATGAAAATGGTTTTTGTTACTTTGTAAAGGGAATTAAATTTCCATTCTAACATTACCACGGACGGATGTTTCCTAGGCGTAATCCTTTACGTACACCAGGAACCCAAAGAGTGGAGAGCGTGGTGGACAGTGAAACTTTCTTGCCAGGGCTTTTCAGGTGGAAATTCCGAAGTAATGTATTGATATACATGCAGGGACGCTGGGTCCGGAGGATATATATGCAGGCACGCTGGGTCAGGAGGATATATATGCAGGGACTGCTGGGTCAGGTGGACACACGGTATATATAAAAATTAAAAGCCAGGTAGACCGTGAAAATTTCACGGGTACAGCTAGTCTATATATTAATACGCTTGTACGTACCTACCTACCTACCTACGTACAGGCTGGGCAATTATCTTCCTTTAGCAGCTATTTATAGGAATAATTTTGATCAGTGTACCTGCTTCATTAGATGCTAATGTTCAAGACCAACAGCAGTTACCTAAATGGCATATTAGACCGGCTGCAGACGATAGTCTTTTGTTCTGTGTTTTCACTTCACAGCGTTCGAATGTGTTGCTGTATCTGTACAAACAACAAAAACGAACACTGCTTTCTGACACGACATTTGAAAAGAATTTGAAAAAACACAAGACACGGTACTAATGACACATGCTAAAACAGAGCAGATGGCGGTAAACATTTTATGGAAACTACTGGTTGACCCACAGTTGCGTTGCAAGGACAGCACGATGTATTGAACTGGAGACATAGTACAAAAGACTATCGTCTTAAGTAATATGTCTTATTTATTTTTAGCTGTAAATTTTCATGATTGTTTATCATATTTTTGATGAAAACTGCGAAACAAGAATGTATATTGACAACTGTGCTAGGTACTTCATGATTTTCGATCGGATTACAACTCACAGCCCACTAGTGTTAATCCAGAATATAGGTAACGGTAAATCTTGTCCCATGTGTTAGCTTTAAGGATGGTATTTTTAGGGCGATGGCACAGGCTATGTCAAAACAACAAATATCGTCATTTTTTCGTTCGAAAGTAATGCTGAACTCTTCGAAATAAAGCTTTGAGATTGCCAACTAATGGTGTAAAAATGTCTACCGTCAGTTTAGTATACTCCTCAAGTGCCGTTAGTTATGTTTCGGACATATCATTATGTCTGGAGGAATTTACAAGTCAACATTGTTGCAAGTGCGTGCAATTTAGATGGGGACATCAACACAGTCGGACGAAAAGATGATGATATTCGTTCTTTTACCTAGCGTGTGGCATCGGCATTACAAGTTGTAGCATGGAACCTGGCACACTCGGAATGTTAACGGCTGCGACTGTGGTTGTTTCCCTTGTAAGGAATTGTAGCTTATAAATCCTCATCACTATTTTTGGATTATTTATTTATTATGAATATTATTATTATTTTTTGTTGGAATCAAGTTATCCATTATTTTACATGAAATCCCAAGGAACGACAGACAGAGCTGAACCAAGAGTATCAACATGAGTTTCGCACACACAGACACCGATCAGCTGTTGCTCCAATGTTTACATAGCCACGCTACCTGCATTTGTAACGCGCTTTCCTATTGGCTGAGCGAGCCTCACGGCAATTTTTCAGAATGCACTCGTAAAAGCCTGTACATTCCCGTAAAACTGCTGTGAGCATCTCAACGTACGATTAACGTAGGGAAACGTTAATGCAGTGATTTACGTTTAAAATTGAATCGTAACTTCGCGTAAACTTGGTTAACTTTTAAACATCCAGGCCCATGTCTTTTTAATTGATTATACGCCCGAATATCTTAAGAATAAATTTCTGGGAACCTGCATCGTGGTTTGCTGCCAAAGGAATTCCACGGGTCCAGTTAGACAGAGCAACTTATAAATGTGACCAACGGGTCCACTTAGACAAGGGCCTGCAGCTTCAGTAATTATATTATCAGCAAAAATGCTGGTCGTATAAGATATAATACATCGAATCTCGGTGTTGTTTGTGATGTTGATGGGGAATTACCATGGTACGATGCGATTGTTTCACTGATCTATCTGAAGCGCCTTAAGCCAGACCGTGCACGTTTCACGTGTGCTGCTAGCTTATATAAATATTCCACGGGTCCAATGATAAGCGGAGGTCAGCAGTCCTGTGCAGCTGAGCAAGGTCTTTTTAATCATTTTCTGAATCAAAGGGTTGGGATCTGGAAAATTTACATGTGGGGGTGGGCACTAAGAGTGCTAGCAAAATTCAAGGGGGGGGGGAGGGACAGAGAGACACAAAAGCTATGCCCTAAGCAGTACATTTTTTCAAAGCCTCATTTCCAGTGAAGGGCGCGTGTAACTTTTTAGGGAGGGAGTGTGTCCCCCACGATTCTCCCCTGGCTACTCCCCTGCAGAGAATTATGGAGATTGTTATCAACCAAGAGGATGGACTTAAAATATCACACATTGGATCCCTGTGTTGAAGTGTGGTGTTACCTTGCTAAAATATGACCGTTTCACGGGTCTGTCTCAAAGGCCTTGCAAAGCCGTGAAAGTTTCACGGGTCGAGCTAGTCTATATATTAATACGCTAGTACCTACGTATATATACCTACCTACCTTTTGTGTCACGCTCTTCACAAATGGATAGACGAAAATTAGAGATTTGACTTCCAAGTTGAATCATTTCAACCGTATCATAACTACAGCTTCAGATTTTTGACAACATTGTAGACGCTTTTCTGGCAGGGGGTGATATTGCTAATAGAGCCACATGCGTAGCAGGAGTTACCTTGTTATTAACGATAGGTATACCCAATTATGCCATATCGTCTGCAACCTTGTCTAGTTATTGCCTACTGAACTCCAGAACGGAACAGGATCGCCCAAATCCCCAACGTGACAAGAAATACATTCACATTATAGAGGGATAAAGATCTCACTTTTGCCTTCTTCTACAATCTGGTCATCGATCTCGATGGAAACTCAACTTGTTTTAGAAACGTGCAACCTGGCCTATTTTTCGCTTTTTTCATGAAGAGCGAATACGAAATAAATAAATACATGGAGCATTTCATTATATCCCTAATATGTATACGGTATGTGCGTAGGAGTGTCGCTGTAGCATTCAGTGATCAAAGGGAGAGCCATAACGACTTATCTCCGCATTGCACGCAACACCCCACTGTTAGATTATTTGGCACCCTCGGTAGATTGGAATGAAGTAAGGCTTTAAAAGTCATAATTTTCAAGTCAATATGACTTCGAATAAATCGGGAAATATTACTGAACATAGTAAGAAACGACCGGCGTATTTGGAAGCGTTATGCGCCATCAGTTGGGATAATTTCATTCACATAACCTAGTCTCGTCAGCCTTATATTGTTAAAAAAAATCTGAGTAATGGTTTCGTAGCCTGGGATTGCGTTTCTTACGTTAGTCGTACAAGCCGTTCGGAATATTAAAAGAGTATGACCAATAACGCCAGTAGCCCGGTGTGTCACGCACAAGACGCTTGCAGTGGGAAATGAGCAGAACCAATAGTGACCCCCCTCCCTAAGGTTGGCCTCTATGGAAGCATTAAGCACTTTGTTTAATATTTCACCACTCGTGGACCCGTGCGTGAAAAATTCACGTAATAACCTATAGGTACGTTTGCCTAATGCCTCTAGGCCGGTGCGGAATCTCCTCTTCTCTTATTTGCTTCTTTATTTTCTTCTTTTCTTCATTCATCCTTTGTCGTGTTGTCATCCTTAGGTCTTCTATATAGACAGGCAGAAGTAACATCTTGAGTAAAACAATTCAACTTAAACAACATACCAGCTTATATACAACGTGTTCGCTCCGTAGCAAAGATACTGTTGATACCGTCTTTCCACCTCAAATATCTGTTTCATTTGAGGTGCTCAAATTTTGACCTATGAAGAGAAAACTACTTCGTCAGAGGAAAATAGTAAGCTAGAAGAAATAGTTGTCTACTGCCCGTGAAAACTTATGTTTCGTCGGTTTCGTTGACAATTGCATCAAAGGGAGAAGAATAGCTCATGCAACGAAATCATTTCATCTGTGGGAAGAAACTAGGTACGAATCAAGAAGCATGATAGTGCCAACGGAAGCTTCAGATATCTTCAGTGCTACGATTTCAACTTCGGCAATGCAAGAAGTGCATTCAGACATAAGGTCGCTCTATACTTTGCCGTAAATTCGATGTATGGAGAAGCTAATACTCGTACAAATCAGACTAAGCCAGCGATGTCTTCACTGTTGGAATTTCAACTGTCCCTGCTTACGATACGTTTGCCATCTTCTGCAACCCGGCCTATTTTCTGCCTATCACTTTCAATGGAGCTTGAAAGGAGAACCAGAGCTTCCAACCTGGGCTAAATTCCGCCTATCTATTTCGTTAAGAGCGTGACACCGAACATATAAATAAATATATTTATAAACACACGACGGTCATTCTTAGTATTAGATTGTATCTTATTAAGTGGTTGACAATTACTGTGTCTATGACATGAAGCTCTGCAGGTCGCAGTGATATTGCTCCTACTAATGTTTATTTTTTACCTTAATTAAAGCATCCCCTCCCTGACGCAAAAATTAACAGCTTAAGTCGTATAACTGTTCCTGGGATAGCAGAAATTCTGCTTGGGTATAGTTGCTCAGCATCGTACCACTTGTAACACATAATATGCATCTCAGCACACATTGTCCACAGGTTGGCTACACACTATAGATGCCCATGTAGATCAGGTATTGGTGACATACTAGCAGCACATTGGCCTCACACTGACCCAAAATTACAGCACGGTAGCCCCTCATGGACAACACATTGGCCTCACACTGACCCAACATTACAGCACGGTGGCCCCACATTGGCAACCCATTAGATTCACGCTGGCCCAACATTACAGCACGGTAGCCCCTCATGGACAACACATTGGCCTCACACTGACCCAACATTACAGCACGGTAGCCCCTCATGGACAACACATTGGCCTCACACTGACCCAACATTACAGCACGGTAGCCCCTCATGGACAACACATTGGCCTCACACTGACCCAACATTACAGCACGGTGGCCCCACATTGGCAACCCATTGGATTCACGCTGGCCCAACATTGGCAACACATTAGTCATACATGACTAGAGCCCGGATCTCTATCATTTGTTCGACTATTGCTATTACGACTTCCAATACAAATAAAAATTTGCATTACTTTATTGCAAAATATGCTACTCTACTATAAACGGTATTTTGACCACACAAAGCCAAGAAGTAGTCATTATGTAATAAATGACTATAAATCCTGCACAAAGTAGTACGTGTTTGCACCACTAAAAATATAATTATTTAATTATTAGGAAAAGCTCAATAAATAATTAGTATATAATCAAGTTGGCCATGTTCCAACTTAATTTACATTTCCAATAAAAGCAAACGTAAGGAATTCTGTAAGCTACTGTCATTCTATTCACGATATTACCATTCACACAAGTGCTGGCAGTGGACTAGTGTACTGATACGACGGGGAGGCAGAATGCGACAGCAATAATAGGCACCCTTATAGTGGAGAAAGAATGTGACATACGTATTTCTGTCAAGTTCCACTCAATTAGAACGCACTAATAATACAACAATAGCGCAGTTCATTGCATCATCTTTATCGCTTCTTTGGCCAGAATCCATTATGCATAACAACATATTGTTGCTGGTGACAGACGCTGCAGCAGAAATGAAGGAAATCGCTGCTTCTCTACCAATTCTGTACACCAATATGCTGCACCTAACTTGCCTCGCACACGGCTTGTACAAAGTTGCAGAAGAGGTACGAATGCACTTTCAGCACGTTGATAAACTAATATCAAACGACAAAAAATATATATATTCATAAATGCCCTATGTAGCTGCGAACTCTACCGAGAGAAGACTCCTGATGTGCCCCACCCCCACAGCCTATTGTAACGAGATGGGGTATATGGATAACTGAAACATTGTATTATGCTAGACATTTTACAGTCGTGAAGGTAGGTCAAATATGCAATCGCTTCGAGTTTCCTGTAGAAGCTCTGTATTTATGAGACCTAATGGCAGCATGAATTACTCTCTGTTTCATGTAAAACACTAAATTATTTAATTTGTAAGCTCCTAGACAAGTCCAGCGCTGAAATTATCTAGGAACCGAGTATTGAGTCAGGTATGGGGTCAGCTCCTAGAGTCAGCTCCTAGACAAGTCCAGCTCCTAGACAAGTCCAGCTCCTAGAGTCAGCTCCTAGAGTCAGCTATTAGAGTCAGCTCCTAGAACAGTCCAGCGCTGAAATTATCTAGGAACCGAGTATTGAGTCAGGATCTCTTATAATACAGCGTTCTAGGTACTGAAGTCTCCTATAGGATTCAAGCCTTCAGCCTTGCCAATATTTTTATTTGAGCGGTACCCAAGATACGAGCTCCACCGCGCTGACGAAGACTCAGGGGAGTTCTTTTCGTGAATAACCTGACGTAACCCTGACCTGACCCTGCCGTGAGGTAACCTAGGGTTACGTTAGGTTACATTAGTTGTTAAATGTATATAAAGTTGTTTCATTTCATTCTTATAGACCAGAAAGCTGGGCTCTACAAAAAAGTTCACAGCTATATAGATTCCTCTTCATGCAATATGCGCATAGAGTGAGTGAATAAAAACAATAATAAATTCCTCGCAGTTTTTTATAGCTACAAATGAAAGGAAACTGCCGAAATTAGCCAAAACTAGCAAAGTTTTACGTGCTATTTTGCTACTTATAAAAACTATTTTGCTAGAAATAAAAAACTATTTTGCTATGATGCCTGCATACACCGACTTTTTTTAAGTGCTATGTTGACTAGATTTTTAGCGCTACTTTACCACTTTTTTGGGACTAGAAATCCGAGTTCTGCACATTACTTGCACATTGGCCACACATGAAACACACACTGGCCCCACACTGGCCCCACATTGGCCACAGCAGTGGCATAAGTGCACAAAAGTCGATTTTAAGATGCATAATTGATGGTGCGACAATGGCAGGCCCGCGCCTGTGTTTTGCTGCCGGGCCCGGCGCTTAGGGACCAGCTTATTGCATTCCCGAGTGTTGGGGGAGGGGGGGGGGGGCGGCAGGGAGGGAATGGATGAGGTGGGGGGATGTTGGGGAGAGGGGTTAGAGGAGTACAGGGTAGGGGGTTAGGTAGGGGTTGGAAAGAATACATCAGGAGGGAGAGAGTGAAGGGTAATAGTAAGAAAGGCGCTAAGAGGAATATGAGGAAGTAGAGCTTGAAGATGAGGAGAGAGTGGGGGTTATAGGAAGACAAAGGTTAGAAGGAATACTCGAGAAGGAGGATAGTAAGGAGTTGTTCGAGAAAAGGGGCTTAGGAAAGGTTTGAAAGAAATATATAGAGTAAATAGGAAGGGATATAGTGAAGATCAATGAAAAGAGAGAGAGAGAGTTAGAAAGGGATTTGAATAATTGTAAAAAAGACAGAAGTAATAGCCAGGAGACCTTAGGTTGGGATAGAAAAGGACATAAAAATGGCGAGGCTATAAATGGAAGTGAAGGAAAGGATACATAAGAGAGGGAGATCAGGCAGGGAGTAAATGTTATGAGGTCGCGCTAGGATACGAAGACTATATTCAGCTCAAAATGAAAGAATATCGAGGTAGGCTTAGGAATGGCGACAGTGCCATTATGAATCTAGATGAAATTAAATGCAAAGAAGGCAGTTACTGAGGAAGCTTTCCCGTGGCCGTTTGTGGTACACGTTGCGGTCTACGTGCTGTGCCTAGATGGTCATATATAGTACACGTAGAGTTCTACGTGCTGTACCTAGATGGTCATATATAGTACACGTAGAGTTCTACGTGCTGTGCCTAGATGGTCATATATAGTACCCGTAGAGTCCTATCTGCAACTACAGTATTGGACATCTAGTGACCACCTGTAGAGGCAAGCACCATTGTGCATTTCATATATATATAGCTGCCTATTGTTCTGTTCAGTTACTGTTGCATTAGTTTGTATTTGACGAACCTAGCCAGTACCATAGACTACGCCAGTACCTAGCCTGTTCCTAGCCAGTACCTAGCCTGTACCATTGACTACGCTAGTTATCATGATCTTTTTTATGCCACGCACCCCCAGAAAACTTTTAGCACTTTTCGTACCCTTACAAAATTAGCAATTATGTGTTGATAAAAAATTAAACTGTTTCTAAATGTGAGCAAATACTTTATTTACGTTTCTTAAATGCATATTCCAAAATTTTACATCCCCTAAAAGGTCAACTCGCTTCCCCAGGAGGCAAATTAAGGGTGCCCACACCCCTGCTTGAGAACCCCTTGTCACTTCACTATACATGGCGGTCCACTAGTACCCAACAGGTCCTAGGCCGACTATTGACACTTTGAAACTATCCATTAACATATCGCTCGTGGAGACCCGAAAAATTCATTTTAAGCTAGTAACGCATGTTTATCAGCATAGGCCATCGATCAAAGCAAAATTAATTTTGGTAAGATTGGCACTTTCTTTTATGACGTAACACATAAATTCCAATCTAGATAGGGTTTTGCCTACGAGAAGGATAAATTAAGTAATGAAGGAGAAGGTTAAGACCATCTTGGTATCTTAAAACTGTTGCAGTGATTGTCACCAATAGTGAAATTGCCTTTACGAATTTGTGTTCCAAGTCATTGAATATACTGAGATATTTGCATCGCCATGAACAGTTTGTTTTTTGTTTCAGGTCCCTATGTTAGTTACCTTGACCCAAGCAGTTATGTTTGCGTTCGAGTTACTTTGTCTCTTTGTCACCAAGATAACACAAAGAGTTACTGAGTGATCTTCACGAAATTAATAGGGAATGTTAGTTATGCTAGGAGGAATAGAAGATTAATTTTTGGTGAAGATCCGTCCAACCGTCTGCTTGTTTGTCCACCTGTTTATTTCATGGTAATGTGACTCAAACAAACCTGAGCGGATGTTTATGAGATTTTCAGGAACTAATGGGAGTGTTACGACACAGCAACTGGGTAAATTCTTTTATTATTTGTCAACCCGTTTGTCAGCTCATCTCTATATATGTTTTTAATTGTGTCAGTAACATAAACCCAAAAAAGTTACTCACAGACCTTCAATAAACTTAAATGAACGATTATTAATATCAAGAGACAAAGCCAAATTTTGATAACAATAAAAAAAGGAAATCCTAGTTTCAAGGCCAATTCATATTTTTCGTCAACGCTGCCTTGCCTGGCGGAGGCATGCGTTCTCAGAGTGCTTCTGTAATTAGAACATATCTTTCTGACGTCTCATCCACTAGCCGTGGGACCTGCATGTCAAGTGGACTGGCATTTGTATGGTATAGTCTCTCCCACTACTTATGTAACTAATCTATTATTATCATAGATACGGTTGAGGCATGGGATATTCAACCATCTCGTGCGAGAACTGAACATTAGTATTTTTAGGAATAGCACTCTTTGTGACATCCAGAGAAGCGTAGAGTATAAATACAAGGTAAAGTCAACTAGACCGCTCATCGAAGTTAGGGAATCCACATGCATTGGTTCGTGCTGCAGATAGATGCCCGCTAAATCCATAGGAGAGAGCACGGCTGCAGTCGATCGCAGACTATCAGAGCTATGACATCAGCGACGGGAGGATCATTCGATAATTGCAATCCCATACCTACCAATCTCTGGTTAGGGTCTGTACCTCCTTCATCCACAGTAGCGTCTGCATGTCAGAAATGCTGACTAAGCAAACAAACACCCCAGGAATCCTACTGCCTGACACACAGGTTCGATACGCTAACGTTCTACCACTTCACGACACACGGAAAGAGGAACTTAGCGATCGAGCTGACGGGTTCAGTGCGGAACCAAGTTTACGAGCATAGCTATTCCCTTTTTTACTCATATAATAAAAGATGGATGCTTGAAAGTATTGACAGTGAAAGGGGTTCTAAAAGCGGGAGCTTCTAGCTTTCCTTCAGCCAACCGCTTTGTATCAATTTATTTTACAGTCGCCACTCCTAACGGCTTCTAATGGGCGTTAGGCCCGCCAAAATTTCAGTATTACGTCGTTTCGTCAATCAACAGCTTTTCCCCATAACTTCATCACTACCAAAGGCCTCTAACAGTGGTTGTTATAACGCGAATTTCTCAGCATGCTATCGTCTTGCCACTCAACACTTCTTCTTCGTCACTACCAAAGGCCTCTAACGGGCAATAAAACCGTGAATTTTTCAGCATGCCATCGTGCCGCCACTCAAAACCTCTTCTCCACAGCTTCGTCACCACCAAAGGCCTCCAGCTTATTATTCGCTTCCAGCTGCCGCCGCAGCCGCCGCCTCCAAATAGTCAGGAATTCAAACAACAAATTTCGTATTTTAAAAACTTTCCGATCTCAACTTTCTCTAAAACCATTTTAAATCGCGCACCAAGTTTTCTATGAGAAACTTTGGGTCTGTGGTGGCAGCGCGGCATTCACACGGAGGGCCACTTTTATTAATTCCTCCAGTAACTCCAAAGAATTTTTTTCACGCAACTTATAACAGCTTGCGCTTTATGAAAAATATCCCTTTGCGATCAAATTTTTCGAAAAATTTAACCTGTTTGAGATATTTTTCACAAATTTCAGTTATCCCATTTCAACATCCTCGACGCTGAAATTGGAGTTTTTAGTTTCAAGTCATAGCTTACGAAACATTTATCTACGGGGAGTAATTTTTCGGGAGAGTTTTGAACCATGGAAATTGATGGAAATGCTTTATTCATGCCATTTTTTTAATTTGGAAACGCTGAAATTTACCGAAAATAACTGTTTCTGGTCAAACGCTTTCGAAATTTTAGGACTGTTGCAATATATGACAAAAATTCAACATCGCGTAATAATTTCCTCAAGAGCGCATAATGAAATTTATGAGCAAAATCAAGCTTTTTTGAATTTGCTTGCATCAAAATTTAAAGAAGCATCTTTTCGTTAATATTTTAAAAGACATGCCGCGTGCTACGCTATTAAAACTATTACGCTCTGACGTAAGTATGTCATATTTGGTGACATATATCTTTCCTTTTTTC
This sequence comes from Parhyale hawaiensis, assembly GCA_001587735.2. NCBI lineage: Eukaryota > Metazoa > Arthropoda > Malacostraca > Amphipoda > Hyalidae > Parhyale > Parhyale hawaiensis. Next base: position 16,382,721 of record LQNS02001155.1, read on the forward strand.
CATCCCCGCGGAAAAAAACATCGAAAGTAAAGCTCGTCCGATTACTTGACTCAAATTTTGCAACAGCGAAGTACCTTCATCTTAAAAATTACAAAAATTGCCGAGTTTTAAGCTAACTAACCTAACATTCGTTATTTTCACTTGTTAACCGTTCACCATCCATGGCAACAATTGATAGCGTTTTAAAATGGGGCTATGGCCACAATAATTCAAGCATTTCATTTTGATGATGGAGGGTGAATCCTATCTTGTTGTAAGGTGTGCTGTTTAAAAAAAAAAAGATTTTTCTCCTGTTATATTTTTGTAAAAAAAGAAAATCTTCAATGAAAGTAGTATAGCCTGAGTGATGAAAGGGTGAATGTTACTAGCTTGAACGCAAATGTTATACGAAATATCACAGATTTCAAGCAAATTCACAGTAATTTTACCCCTATTTCATAGTCATTAAATTGCTAGCTTACTCAAAGTTTCACTCTTGAGATACAATTTCTACGTAATCAGGAGCTCATAAGACTGACGATAAAGACAAACTGAAATTCCAAGTATATAGTATCTTTTTCCCGTTACGTTTCATATACGCTCTACAAGCATTTAGAAAACTCATTCAACCGATGCTCCACCGCATCATATATTTCCATTTCACTAAGTAAGGCAGCAAGTCAATTTACAAATGTGACAAGAATCTCAGGTCACACAAACTCCCCCGACGCACCTACCATTAAAAAGATATCTCCAACTTTTACCGATACGATGTCATTTCCGATGCGTGCTTGAGAATATTTCGGTGAGTAGGTGTCAGCAGACGCGACCGTTATCATTTGAACGTTTGAACCTCGACATGGCGACGCGACCGTTACAATGTGCCACATCGCCTGTTACAGTGTGCCACATCTCCACCTGTTTATTTCCACCTGATATTGAAGCAATGGATTTTGATTTAAATAAAGAGTGGTAAATTTTATCCAGAAACAAGTAAAGAATTTGTAACAATTTAAAAAGTAAACATTTAATGTTTTATTTGAAATAGTTGTAGTTTATAAATTAAATTACTTGTAGTTTGCTGATAAAAGAAAGTAGTCTGCCTGTAATTGGAAGGAGCTTGATTCAAAATGCAGGTTAATGTTAACGGATATATTTTGATTTTAAGTATAGGTAGTTCCATTTAAATAACTGATGCATGATTTAAGCCATGAAGCATCTATACAAGAAAAGTTTACATTTTATTTTAAATAGAATACATAATCCATGCTACGCCGTGATTCATCTTTCTCAGCAGCAGCGCGTGTGTTCTTAATGTACTGCAGATTTTTCGCTGTATTGCGAGACCTAAAATACATACTATAGTTACATCAGTGCAGTGGAGGTATGAGTGTCAAGTGGTGGTGGTGGTCAGGCGGTGAAGCCAGGCCCTTACGATGAGCTGTACAGAGCTTGTGATCAGGAGCTGAAGAACGCCACATTTATTAAAAACTTTATTCCCAGCATTTTTTTTCCTTTTAGGGAAGTGTTTTCTTATTGTTTCCCCAAATGAATAGCATTGCCGCATGAAAATGTTTTGTAATTATATTATAGTTCCTCCTTTTCATTTTCTTTCAGCGTTAACCATGCGGTAACCTGGTTGTACTGCCACTGTAACATACAATAGAAGTTTATTGTTGTGCTGTCTCACTTCAAAGACTCTTCCCCGTCTATCGTCTATCGTGAATGCACACCGGTCCTGAAAAGTAATACCAACACTTGCGCTAAAAACATGATTGCTTCAGCTCAAGTTACTTTGGACCAAAACAGTACAAAAAAGTAAATCTGAATTAATAATTATGTTTTTGTAATATTGCGTGTAGTTGTAAGTAGCTACACTACCTACCTTAGAAACATGAAAAAGTCCTAGTTTACGCTAAAGTGTTGCAAGAAATTTTTGAAATCACGTTTTAATTCAATATAACTACCGTTACAAACGATAAGTAATATTTTGTGAAATCTTTATTCGCCTTTTTCTTGCAGTATCAGTTTACATACAAAATATTTTATCGTAAACCACAGTAATGTTTGACTGAAATATGTCAACACAGCAGCATAACCAACATATCTATGTTTTAACGCAAAGGCTTGGTTTAATTTCGGACATATGTTAACCATATATCACTAGTGCTTAGACTTTAATTGTATAGAGAATATATGGATAGTAAGACTAAGATTAAGATATGTTTACTAAATCAATTCGTTGGCGCAGTCCTTCATATAAGAATATCTGGTATGACGCACAAGTTAAGGAATCCAATGTTTCAGAAAATGTTGGTATACCAGGCTGTTAAAAGGTTAAAAAATTGTGACAAGGTATTTGTATATCATCCCTTCAATGTTGTTGTATAGGATGGATACAGTACATGGCTGCAATCTACAGCGCCAAAAATTCGTTGCAGAGGCACTTCTACATCGTTCACCGTGGTCAGTAATTATCATTCACGGTGATAGTCAAGTTTACTGAAGCAACACAAAGTAACAGTCAGTAATGAAAATACCTCCGTGAGTCAGGCGTAATCTGGATACTCTAGGCTATAAGACTTCAAGCCCCGTGAGAACTTGTCTCGCAGTAAACACATTTTTTAAACTTTTAGCAACCCTTAAAGTCCAGCTCTTGCAAGATGGATTTGAAGAAGATGCAACGAAGAAAGATTTAATGTTTTCCTTTACATTTTTGCTTGAAGAGGCATTGTGTGGGCCTGGCTTACCACGCCCTGCTGGCTCCTATAAATTCCACAGGCTTACCGCTTCATTGGTAGCACTTACACTCCTGAACCGACACAGAAAGGAGAATATCTTTAAGCTCTCACTTTGGGCATTTACACTCCTGAACTGACATCAAAAGGAGTATATCTTTAAGCTCTCACCTTGAGCATTTACGCTCCTGGACCGACTCCAAAAGGAGTATCTTACCACGCTCTTGCATTGAGTATTACGTAACTGTACTCGATCCCGTCAGGAGGATCTTGCCTAAGCTCTAATCTTAAGCATTCATTCTTAAGCATTCATTCTGGAGCTCACGCAGACTTGAGCTCCAGATAAATCAGCTCACGTCTGCGTGCAACGGAAACTAAGCTTAGAGAACTAGCAGGTAATAGGCACATCAGCTAATGTCATTCCGATCTTGGAGGTCATCGCCTACATACAGTATATTAATCCACCTCTGCTTGAGCGCCGAACGCTGATAACTTGGATTACAGTATATCCTCTGGAGTATCTAGTTATCAGAGTTTTTGACACGCATCTGCAGGCTATATGCACATTTGCGAGCAAGAATATTGAGACACTCTACGTCATACGACGCAAATCCATCACTAGCTGCTGTGTATCTGGGCACACCCACCAACCGCCGGAATGTGTCTTTGTACACAACACACAATTTACTGATGGCCTGTCTAGTGAATTTAGCCCAAAGTGAGCTGCCATATATTAGATAGCAATATGTTTTAAACAGCTGAATCTTGACATTCAGGGAGCATCTATTGAACTGCCGAAATATCTGATTGCCTGCAGCATTTAAGCATCTAACCGTTCTCCCAATGTCTGTGCAATTATCAAGTTTTTCATCAATGAGATGTCCCAGATACATAAAGCTGTGCACATATACTAAGTTCACACCCCTTAGCAACGTATGCCTAATCCTGCAATGCGTACTGCATCGAGGTTCAAGCAACATACACACAGTCTTATTTTTCGTGTTGTACACAATATCAAGCTTCTGAGCTTCATCATCACATATAGAAACTAGCTTTTGGAGAAAACTGTAATGCGGAGCAAGAAGCACCATATCATCAGCGTAACTAATTACATTAATGCAGCGCCGGCCCATGTAACACCCAACTCCACTACTATTAAGCCTGTTATGAATGTCATCAATAAATACGTTGAAAAGCAATGATGAGAGAAGCCCATTAGATGTACGGAAGTCCTCAGTGAATGACTTCCCCCAGCGTACACAACACTCTTACTTCCTGTACCAAAATTTTAATAAGCCAGCAATAGGACGTGGGGCCTCTTTGTCTAATAGCTTTTCGAAAAGCGTGCAGTGGTTTACTCTATCAAATGCTTCCTTTGCATCCAAGACACATGCATACGCGCATGAACCGTTTAAGGGACAATGCGCGACTGTCTGCTTCAAAGCAAAAATGGCCATCTCTATTCCGTGCATCACTTCGAAACCAAATTGATCGTCAGCCGTCCCTAGGGTGAAGCTCATTTTCTCTAGCAATAATAACTCGAACAGTTTGGACGCTGCTGTTGCAAGCGCAATGGGTATGTAATTTTTTTTTCGGTAACATTTTTACTTTTGTTCTTGACAACAGGTTTCATTACAACTTTCATTAAAGGACTGGGAATGTAATGCATCCGTAGGCATCCGTTGAAAAATGAAACCAGCTTGAGTTATTCTATGGTATTGATTAGTATCTGCAACATAATAAAAACTGTTGTGTATTTAAATATTCGTTTATTTGTTTGCATTTTTTATCTATCTATTTTCTGTTATGCTCAAAGAAAACCGAAAAACGAAAATTAGGCCAGGCTGTAGATGACTTTAAAAGTAATAGTGCACAGCAACCTCAAATTTGATTTTTTTTTTTTGCATTTCCACCTTCGAAATGAAAAAACTCCCATGCACCCTGATTCTTAGGGTTGCCCTCAGATAATTCCGTTGCATCATTTATTCTCGCAACTTCATTTCATTCGTCGACAAAACAGCTCTTCACAAAGCAAAAATTCTTGAAAACATACGATATGAGGATGACGTGTGTATGATACTGAGCCGACTTTAATATTTTCAAGGATGCTTGACTACCTGTGAAAGAATTTACCTTTTATACGTGTCAGAGAAGGATAATAAAGTTCCCACTCTTCACCAGATATCACTACGCGAATGCCCATTTCTCATTTTCCTTCAGGTCGTCAGTTTTAGGAACGAAAGTGTGGCAGTGTTGAATGTCATCACCAATTCTACACCGTCAATGTTGCCGGCCGGATGCACTGGTTAAGCAAGAAAATGGTGGTTATATATGAAACAGTGTTAAATTTCGTAGAAAGTTGGCATAGTTTCACTGAAATCGAGGATCAAATAGTAGGTATAAATCACATAACGCTAACAGCGTTATGCTTGAATTTGTTTATGAAACTGTTGTGGTAGATTTAGCAACGCCGCAGTTTGTAGCACAAGAAGTGGGTTTCATTCCAAACAGAGACCAGTCGTCGGGAACAGACAAGCACTTCGATTTCAATGTATTTTTGGGAATGTTTGAGTATCACTGCTATATACCCAGCTAATATTATAAGCAAATGAAGTATGTACTCTGTAAAAATACTGGTAATTTTAAAGGGAATACGATAGCAGTCAAATGAAAAAATAATAAAATACAATAAAATAGTAACACAAAATTTACTGTTGCTCCGTAGACTCTTCATAAAACATTTCTGTTATTTTTCTAAATATCCATAGAATTAAGAAAATGCTCTTTGAATGTTACAGAATCACTGGAAGTATCTCTAATTTCACACGGAAAATTATGACAGTAAAATAGTAGGACGTTGCCGCAAATTTTACTGAATTTTTGCAGTGTAAGTTACCATGAAATTCATGTCACTGATTGAATAGCATGTTTGAATATCACATGTTACCCTAAATGCTAATGTATAACTTTTAGCAAATATCAGTGCTGGTGATGTTTATATCCTATCATTAAAAAATCCAAGTATTTTCACATTTTCAAAGTCAGCGAAGATATTTAAATCATATTCCATAAAAACCGCAGAATTTCAATGTCACAGTTTAGTCACTTTCTGTTTTAAATATGGATTCATTTGCTACCCAACTGACATGTACTTCTATTCAGTGTAGGTACCCAACTCCTGCTAATAATATCCACAGATTTTTCGCCTATAGATATTAGTGAGGTACCATTTTTAACGTTACTTGCTAATGTCTATAACTTTTTGCAGAAGAATATACAAGAATAAAAACACATTAAATAACATTTACATTCTATTTCTAATGAGTAATGACGCCATATTACCCACATTACTAGAGCCTGGATGTCAAGTATTTATTCCATTATTGCTATAACGACTATAAAAAAGTTGCATTTAATGCAAAATGCTATTTTGCTATAAGCGCTATTTTGACTGAAAAAAGCTAGTCATTATTGTATGATTTACCATTAAATCTGCGCCAAGTACTAACTCTATTGAAATAATAATTAAAAATATAAATTAATGAATTGCTTTGCTATGAATAAATAATTAATATACCTTAGTACGCCGTTATTCAACTTTATTTGATTTTGACCTTGTAGCAAACGTATCAAACCAGTCCCTTTGATGAAATTTAGCATAAAACTGAAGAATGACCCTGCTCTTCCTTCAAATTATAGGAAACTAAGGATACAAAATAAAAAAATGTCGGTTATGCAGTACCTGGATGTCAATACGTTTTACAATAATGCATTATAGACATGTGCGTACCTATGTTTGTATTCCAAATGCCTTCTGCAAGTCATTGTTAGACAAGGGCTTGCTCCCTAAGCATCTATGTACATAGCTATCAGTAGAGCCGGAATCTCTAATATTTATTCGATAATTACTATTACGGTATAAATACGAATAAAAAGTTCATTTATTGCAAAATATGCTGCTCTGCTATAAGCGGTATTTTGACCGCACGCGAAGCCAAAACTAGTCATTATGCAATAAATGACTGTAAAGCATGCACAGAGTAGTATGTATTTGTACCATTATACATAAAATTATTTAATTAGTAGGATGCGGTGAATAACTAACTAATACATAATTAAGTTTGCCATGTTTCAACTTTATTAAATTTCCTATGAAAGAAAACGTAAAGAATTGTGCAAGTCATTGTCATTCTCACGACATTACCAGTTACACAAGTGCTGGCAGTGGACGAGTGTACTGATACGACGGGAGGGCAGATTACGACAGCAGTAAAAGGCAAACTTGAATTAAACAAAAAATCTGGCATGTTTCCATTAAATTCCACTCAATTAGAACGCACTAATAGTACAACAATACCGCAGCTGATTGCGTCATATCTATCACTTCTTTCGCCAGAATCCATTAAGTATAACAACATATTGTTTCTAGTGACAGACGCTGCAGCACATACCCAGAAAATCGCTGCTTCTCTACAACTTCTGCACCTCAATATGCTGCTCCTTACTTGGTTCGCGCACGGCTTGCATAGAGTTGCAGAAAAGGTACGGACGCACTTTCAGGACGTTGAAAAACTAATATCAAACGGTAAAAAATATTCCTGAAGGTCCCAAGTAGATGCGAACTCTTCAGAGAGAAGACTCCTGACGTGCCCCTTCCCCCACAGGGTATTGTAACGAGATGGGGTACAGGGATAGCAGCAGCATTATCTTATGCTAGACATTTAGCAGTCATGAAGGTAGAACAAAATTTAATATGCAATCAGTTCATGTTATCTGTAGAAGCACTGTATTTATGAGACATAATGGCATATTGAATTATTTTCTACTTCATGTAAAACACTAAATTATTTGGTAAGCTCCTAGAACAGTCTAGCGCTGGAGTTATCTAGGAACCGAGCATATAGTCAGGTTCCTATTATAATACATCAATCTATATTCTGGAGCGTCCTATAAGATTTCAGTCTTGCAAGTATTTTAATTTGAGTGGTATTCAGGATATGAGCTCTACCGAGCTTATGCAGGGGCAGGAAAGTTCTGTAAGTTAATAAACTGTCCTATAACGTGACGTAACCCTGACCTGACCCTGACGTGAGCTAACCTAAGGTTCGTTGGGTTACGCTAGTTGTTAAATGTAAATGAAGTTGTTTAATTTCATCTACTATATAATAATTCACGTCGTGTTTTTATTTATTTATTTATTTATTAATTTATATATTTATATCTTTCCTGTCACGCTCTATGGGAATAAGATAGGAGAAAAATCAGATTTCAAAATGTAAAAAAAAGTGGGGTACCCTGCAATTTTTT
>LQNS02001155.1:16393374-16406567 GCA_001587735.2 Parhyale hawaiensis
AAACAAGATCACAAGACACAAGCAAGACACAAGCAAGATCACAAGCAAGATCACAAGCAAGACACAAGCAAGACACAAGCAAGACCGGTTCACAGACTTTTAGTATAATATAGATAGATAGATAGATAGATAGACGTTGACAGGGTTTTTAACGCTATTTTGACCACTTTTTTAGGACTAGAAATCCAGGCAGGCTCTACACATTACCTAGTTTTATTCAGTGACGATAGTTAAATCCTTCTACTAATATCCGTAGACTTACCGTTGAAGTTCGTTCGTCTGAGACACTAAAGCAGATCACGAGAATTATTATTGTCGTCACTTCCGTAGCCTTTGCCTGCCTGCCTGCAAGTTAGAGAGCGACATCTGGCGGGACACAGGCGCTGAGTCTGAAGTTTGCACCAGGTGTGGGCTGTGCTGCGGCTGATATGGTCACGCTAGCTGTCTCAGGAGTGCCAAACGCTAGTCTCCTGACGATTATAGGAAGTCACGTTGACTGTCTCATGCTTGCTAAGTGACTGACGTTCATCTGCTGACTAATATAGACAGTCACGTTGACTGTCTTATGCTTGCTAAGTGACTGACGTTCATCTGCTGACTAATATAGACAGTCACGTTGACTGTCTTATGCTTGCTAAGTGACTGACGTTCATCTGCTGACTAATATAGACAGTCACGTTGACTGTCTCATGCTTGCTAAGTGACTGATGTTCACCTGCTGACTAATATAGACAGTCACGTTGACTGTCTCATGCTTGCTGACTGATGCTCGTCTGGTGACTAATACAGACATAGTCACACTCACTCATTCCTACTGAATACTAAATACCCCACTTCTAAGAAATGATAACTGCTAATTCTAGCCAAATGTTAAAGTCAAAATTGTAGCGTACAGCGTCTGTTACCTTTATCATCTATATTTCCCTTTAAACAGATTTTAGCAGTACCCCAATGCTCCAGAATTAAGGCCACGTTTGAAGTCACTAAATTTGGATAGCAGAACCTGGTTGTTCTGAAATTCTCTTGCATAAGGGTTTTTTAGCCAGGAATATCCATATCCCTTGGGGTTATAGGAACCAACTGGTGAGTATGAGGTTCAAAATTTGGGAGCTGGAATTAATGCAGCAGTATTTATTTGTAGTTGTCATTGTGGCAACTCATGTCAGAAACAGGAATTACTTTCCGAGTCAGACGAAAGATATGCATGGGATCTGTTATATATCCTTTTTGCACCTGCAACATTGTAATGTTCTAGCTCAACATGTAAATGCTCAGACGTATTTTTGGTTACATTTGTGTTCATGTAATAAGATCATGTCAGATAACGAAGGCAAAAGATCGGATGCATTTTATCCTACTTAATTCGTTCGTCGGCCATCCTCGCAAACTTGACGGCAGAAGCAGCACGCACATAAACCTTCCTAAAATTTCCATCGTTTGAGCTGCCACTCAAAATGCAGAACCATAGCCTTTAGTATTCGCTAGTCTTGTAAACCTGCGGATAACTTGCCGGTGAAGTAAATGTAACGTCCGACCTCTTTAAGGTCAACCGGAACCTAGCCCCATGACAACTCTCCGAAAATTATTGTAAATAATTCCGAGAAGTCATGTGTATAAAGGGCACTTCCTGAAGAGCAGGCACAGCATTACCTGTGCAGACCTTGTACCTTGCTTGTTTGTACTCTAGAGTATTATTTTAGCCTCATTCCAAGTACCAATGCCCTGTTACTTGTACTTAGATTTCACTTGTGTCCTATAAGTTTTGTATATAAGATGCAAATAGAGATGAAGATCTTAACGGCGTTCCTTCACAACTCTGCACTGTAGCCTGTACTTATTTACTCGGTATTGAAATTAACCTCACAACCGAGCACTGTGACGAACTCGAAATAAAAAATATGAACTCGCTCACGCAGTTCGACATATGGCGGGATCCTATTGGGGAACTCCCGGAGAGGGTGAAGGAAGGGTTAGATTCATTCAATTCTCGCTTAAGCGGAACTCCATTCAGGTCGAATTCTACAGTAATTTAGGTCTTCTGACTGGCCTTTATAATAATTGCCTAGTACAACCCCATTTTTCTAATCTTTATTGTTGTAGTGAAACTGCCCCATTGCAGTCTGTCTGAACAGACGTGCTTCCTGAAGGTAGGCGATCGCCGAAGCCGAGCAACTCCTCATACCAGAACTCCAGCAATGTCGAGCTGTGATAAGTGTAGTGCTGGGCATCCGGTCATAAGATGCATGTAATGTTGCCTGTTGCGGCAGTGAGGTAGGAATCTACTATGGTCTGGGCTGGCCGACATACAGAAAATAGTTCTAGCTAGATGGACTCTATCCATCTTGGTTAACATTGCTTCTGATGGGTCTATCGATGCAAAGCGTTAATCTAGAATTGTCTTGGGGCCCATACTATTGAGCACTCTGTTAGGTTTGTATGTATGCTTGTATGTGTACGTGAGGAATATCTGGTTGGGATGGTAGGCCATAGCAAATATCATTGTAGTGCTTGGCCGGTGTGTGTTTATGTAGCAGTCAATTTCTAATGAACTACAGTACTTTACTGGTAACCACTCCTGACAGAATCCGTTCCTGAGTGTTGAGGTCCAATTTGAACAAACGTCCGAACAATCTTGCTGCTAAACACCCCCAAGAGCCACCTCAATTCTTAGTCTTGAAGTCAGTTACGAATGAATCCCAGACCTGCCTTGCAGCTATACATATACCCCGGTGGGATCCAATACTCTAGTGCAAAGGTCTACTTTAATCGACCTCCAGATCCACTCGTAGTTAACCACCCCCCGCAGGGAACCCATACCCTAATGTAGAGGCCTACCCTGAATGACCTTTAGACCGGCGTTGCAGCTAACCCTCCCTACAGGACCCATTCATTCCCCAGCTTTGAGGTCAAATTTTGAAACAGAAAATTTTCAAAACTGGCGGCTTGCATTACGCGGCGCCGTGATAGATGACTGCTTGCAGTTGCGCTTCAATTTGCTGCAGAGTCGCCGCTCCATCAATAACTTTAGCGGCTTATTATTGTCAGCGCTAGCGGGCCCCGCACTGACGCTGATGTTGAAGTCCACTGAAAAATTGGCGTCGGTCGCGCAACGAAAACCAAAATAAAGAGCAAAGTGACACCCCGGGTCTTAAAGAAGGCGGCTAATGGTGTATTGCTCATTAATCATTTCCGTGAACTGCGGAACTGGTTCTTGATTGCATCGTGTGGTGGGAACTCAAGTAGTGGTTCTCCATTGCATCACGGAGCAGAAACTTGATTGCCTCATGTAGTGGGAACTCAAGTAGTGGTTCTCCATTGCATCACGGAGCAGAAACTTGATTGCCTCATGTAGTGGGAACTCAAGTAGTGGTTCCCCATTGCATCACGGAGCAGAAGCTTGATTGCCTCTTGTAGTGGGAACTCAAGTAGTGGTTCCCCATTGAATCACGGAGCAGAAACTTGATTGCCTCATGTAGTGGGAACTCAAGTAGTGGTTCCCCATTGAATCACGGAGCAGAAACTTGATTGCCTCATGTAGTGGGAACTCAAGTAGTGGTTCCCCATTGCATCACGGAGCAGAAACTTGATTGCCTCATGTGGAGGGAATTCTCGTAGTGGTTCTTTATTCTTGCATAATGTAATAGAAACTTCATTGCGTCGTGTGATGGGAACTAAATTGGCGGTTCCCCATTGCATGAAGTAGTCGAAACTTGCTTGCATCAAGTGGAAGGGAAGGGGTTCTTCTACTCACTACGGGATACGAATTTCATCGGTTGCACTTACTTACAGCAGTTTACGGGACAGTATTTTTCCAACTGTGAGATAGGTTCTCCGATACTAGTCTTCATCAGTCATCACGTAGTAGAAACTTGACTGCGTAGAGAGAGGGCGACAGTAGTTCTCATTTGCGTCAAGTAGTGGATATTTCACTACATCAAGAGAGCTGTGGTATGTATTACAGAACAGTACCTCAACTGTTTAGTGCATCTTGATTGATTACATCATGTGATCAGGCGGTGGCTCATCGCCGTTACATTTCATAAGCTGGGTATTAATGATAATATTTGAGTAGAACTCTTTAAATGGAAGCTTTTCTAAACGGAGAAAGCTCCTGAAACGAAGACACCCCTAAACGGAGAGAATTCAGAAACGCAGACAGAAAAGCGAACCCCAACTGTAGGGGATTGTGTAAATCGCCGACACCGTAGTGAATGACTAGCAGAATGGTGTATTTAATTAAGATAACAGTGTATACTGTTGTACAACTTAAGGAGTTGTTATAGTGTTATCTGGAGGATGCGTTTCAATAATATATGGAAAATAGGTATAAAGTCAACTTGACCGCACCCTCCACTGAGAAGCCCACACACTCTGCTTCGTATAGAGGATATAGGTCAACTGGCCCGAGAGAAGCAAGTACGGCCGCAGTCGAACACGCGTCGTTAAGAACTATGGCGCCATCAACGGAAGGTTCAGCGACCCGCCACAACCCTCCCCATTTCTTGGCAAGGTAAGTGTCCCCACGATAGCTCCGCAATGTGCATACCCAGCAACTGCCGACTAAGCCCACCAAGTGACACAAACAACGCATACCTGGCTTGGTAACGAGCCCGTGCTCTTCAGAACCATCAACCGAGCACGCAATGCTGCTGCTACCGTTTGCTATATCGAAACGGAGATAATATATCTGACGACGTTTCATGAGTTGTCTTGTATATGATACAAATTTCATCATTAGTGAGAAGAGGAAAATGTGTGACACGGTTCTTAATTATAGCAGCATGCGTCAGCCCCCCCCCCCTGGTATGAGTTCTGCATTGTATCATTTAACGGATGCCCACTATAGTCTGACCATTTTATCAAGGCAGTTCGGTCGTGGTCAAATCCCTCTACAGCGGTGCCAATTCTATGGGTATTTCTGAGATTTCTCTATATACAGATAGTGGGCGGGGATAAGATATGGGACGAACAAAATCTCAGAAATACCCATAGAAATGGCAACGCTATAGAGTAATTTACCACCACGGGTGTTTCTTTCTTCTACCTACTTCTATCTACATTTTTCATCTCTTTGCCCTGAGCGGCATGGCTCAGCAAAATCATTTAGCCGTGCCTTATGACTTTAGAGATGCTTTGAGCCTTATTTTCCAGCTAGTAGTTGCACACTCGGCCAAGCTTGGCTCAGGTTTAGAACTCTCCTAGTGAGCTCACCATCAAATTGAAACTTTTCACCAGAAATATCGAGTAAAAACTGCGTATCACTGCTAAGATGGCGCCTTCGTGCCCGTTGCCGCGGTGGTTAAACTAGGACCCTAATTAGACTAACAGTAGTCTTGACTGCGTCATTTTAACAGTGAGGCTTGATGGCTTCATGATAAGTTTTCCTTGTTAGGTACCGTTTTTATTGCACCATTTTAGAGTAGCTTTATGTTACCGTATCTCGAGGCCAAAAGTTATCGGCGTATTACGTTATTTTGATAGCGGTTCTTGGTTTGATTTTGTTATAATAGCTTCCCCACTGATACTTAAATACATCGGCACTGATACTGTAGTGCATCATGTTACAATAAACTTAGAAGTGGTAATTAGGGGTGTCTGCAAAGTTTTTTCGCCATTGCAAAAGTTTTTTACAATGTAAATGATAATACATTTTATTCGAATATGTTCTGTTTTATTCAGTGTTTATTGAATTTTTTACCCCATTTAATATTTAATTCTATAGTTTCGCTGAATCTGCCTTTCTGACTTTATTTCAGTAAACCATGAGAAACACTGCGCATTCTCTTGAGGGGATGGTCATTTTTGAGGGTTCGTTCAACTACACCTCTTTCCCAAACAGGATCCCTCAATCACACAAGTACATAATACGACTAAAAAAATTAATTAGCACTGAATACCATAGAACAAATCGGAATAAAATAATTTACCAGTTGTGTTTGCAATAAATTTTTGAAAAGGCAAAGAGACGATGTGGGCACCCGGTATAACTTCGGCCTTGTTTTTTCTTTTATTATATATATATGTTAAATAAGTAATAAAATAATATATATTGTGGGAACCCCGGGAAGGCTTTAAACCATAGAATGCGTCTTGCAGAATTCATTTTTGTTTGATTATTTGCGCTAACTCTAGTAACTGCTCCTGACTGCACTATGTTAAAATAACTCAGGGTATTGGTTCGTAATTAAATCAAGCAATGGTAACGCCGTGCAATTGTTTTCGATTGCATCACGTTAAAGGTAACTCTACTGTTGTTTATTCCATCATGTTATAGTATCTCTATTTGATTGTTCTTGATTGTATCATGTTAAAGTAACTCTTTGTACTTGCTCCTGAATGTTTCATGTAAAAGTAACTCTATATACAGTACTTGTTATTGACTAACATTTTGTACTTGCTCTTGATTGCATCATGTTAACGTAAGTCCATGTACCGGCATATTATTGCTTAGCTCGTCATAAGACTCGAATCATCATGCAATAAGATAATCCGCTGGCGCTTCATTTCATCAGAAACTAGTTTAAGTTATAAACTTACACATTACTAGGTTAGGAAATTTGGCGCAAGCTTCTCCACTTCCCAACAGCCCTGTCCATGACGTGGAGTTGGAACTCCATGACATGGAGCATCTTGAGTGGAGCAGCCCATAGGAAATGGAGTGCGGTGGAGGAGGCCGTGGAGTGGCCCCTTGAGTAGCTCCACTAAAGAGATAATTAGCAACCAGCAAAATTGCTCCTCTCACCGTGACAGAAGAACAAGCGCTGCAAATGCTCCCTTAAATTGTGAGAACCTTTGTGCTATAATGGACAATTCAGAAAATTTCAAGTTGATATATGTTGTAAAAATCAGGGCATATTAATTTGCTCTCTTTACCCCACTATCGTGTCGATTGGCTGGGCTGGTTACTAAAAATTTCATCCTATGAAGTATTCATGCAAAATCCCTAACAGTTTTTTAATTTCTAGAATTTATTCCATGGTTTATATTGAAATGGGCATAAAATGCACTCGTGTTTATATCATACATTCATCTGCCTGTATACCGACGCTAGGCAATTGTGAGACTCAAATCCTAATACAGTAAAACGCTGCGTGTATTTATTTATTTATTTCGTGTCCACTTTGTAATGAAATGGATAGGAGAAAAATACTCCACGTTGCAAATTTTGTTATCAAGTTGCGTGTCCATGGAGATCGATTACCAGTTCCTTACATCGAAACAGAGAGGATATTTTCAGCTCCTCTTATTGCGGCCATGAATCTGATTTTTATATCATTATTCTCTCCGTGCATCGGAACATATGATTGCTCTCAGTTCACTACGTATAAATTCAGTAGCCGATCGACAAAATACAGACGAAGCTATGATTTTATGCCGGGCAGCAGACACAATTAATTCTTTCAGCTTGTTGTCGTCATTTGAATGGGAATTTTTGCTTTAAGATGAAAGGAACTTTGATATACTGAAGTCATATAGTTCGATATCTATGATACGCAGCGGGAATTAATTTAATTCAGCAATACTTTACTGCTTGCTGAAGTAAAAGTTGCCTTCTCTTCTTTTAAGGTAGAGGACGCTTGTGCTGCTATAGATGAATTGACATAGAGAGCACTCAGCTATTATGACAATTTAAGTTGGCCTTTGTAGCTCATTCTCTAGATTCATATTAGTAACGGATGTATGTTAAATGAACGGATCTTCAAAAATTCCTAGCGGTCATTTTTGACAGCGCGATTATTCTTATTTTTATTGTAATTCTACTAGAGGTTCCGTCCGTACATCTGACTGTACGTCCATGTGTCTGTACGTTACGCTTTTCAGTATGAGATAGCGGAAATTTCAGCTTGCAAGAAGCTCTGATTGTCATTTCCTCAAAAACTAAGGCCAAAATCGAAAAAGTTACCTGGATAAAATTTGTTTCTTTATCGCAATTACATACACTGTTCAAATATCAGAACAATCGGTCCACAAAACAGTATTCTAAAATTTGGAAATTTGGGTTGCCCCCTTAATTAAGCAGCAGTTTCTCACACAAAAATAAGGCAATGGAAAAGAGAGAAAAACAATTTACTACACTGCCACTCAGAATTTGACTGTGACTCGAGCTACCACCTGTACTGTGCAATTAAAAAAAAAAAAAAACTTCCTTGTTGATGCCAGTATGGGGGAGTATTGATACATATTAATGCCTATGGAAATACTAGGTATCAATTGGACTAAAAATTAGGCAGTATATATATTTTATATAAAGTATATACCCCTTAGTAAACCAAGATTAAACTCCCACATTGAAAAATATGACTTGTTTTTCTTTCTGGCCCACTGAAAAGGCTGAGTTTGGAAATGCAGCGTCGGCATATTTATTCAAACCACAGGCTTTCATAACAAGACTTGTGATCTTCTAAGACAGAGACAAACAACTCATGTCGCGCGTCCAATTACCCTGGTATTAGGGCAGCAGGGGGGACATGCATACTCAATTTGGACAGCATTAAATCTGAAGCAAAAATCCAACTCGAGATCATGCTTTATTTGCCTGATTTGGCGCTGTGGGAACGCCAGCCTGAGGAAGATTTGTTTCAGCGAAGGATATAGGCTTTAATAATAAATTTGATGTTGGTAAAATGTTACCAATACTGCCAGCTCCCGATATGCAAAGGCGATGTTGTATTTTATTGACGTGAATCACGCCGAATAAGCATCACTACCGTGGGATTTGGGTTTCAAGGAAGCTCGCCTTAATCAAAAACCGTAAAAATTATACTCCGGGATATTGGTTTTCAGAAATTTGATCTTAATCATAACCTCATGTCAACTTTTAGGTACCAGAAAATTGGAAGTTTATCGTGTGGTGCCAAATTCCGTAGCAGGGGAAGTGGGCTTCGTTGAAATAGAAATCTATCACACGAGGTAAAAATCGTCATAATTGGACGTTCGGGCTTAGTTATATGGAATATAACCTATTTCTTTGGGAGAAATGAATTATCATAATGCTAAGATTTATCAGCCGTTAGTCTTCTTTTCTCAGGTGTGGGTTAAATATAAGCTAAACAAAAACGTTCCGACCATTTTAATAACAAAAATAAAAAAACGCTTCACGGTATGTGTAACTTGCAATTAGTATTCAAAATAATCACCATCGGCACCCAGCGCCTTCTACCAACTAGTCTCCTGCTGTTCAATCCCCTTGCGGTAAATTAGGGGGGTTTGGACGCATACAAGTCCGTGAGGGCTTGGCGCAAGTCTGCTTCATTGGTGAAGCATTTACCACCAAGATGATTATTCAGAGAGTGGAAGAGGAGGCAATCGAATGGCGCAAGGTCAGGTGAATAAGGTGGATGGCACAAAGCCTCCCACCCAAGTCGCTGTATAGTATCCCTGACCACTGAGTGACCACTCTGGAGTTGTCATGGAGGATTCACCAGTGCTGGCTCCTCCTGACGCAACGCCTGTTGCACACGTTCCAGTTGCTGTGAGTACAGGTCTGCAGGGACCTTTTAGCCTGTTGATAGCAACTCATAATGAACCACTTGACGATATGTCCACCCGACACAAAGCATAATGTTGCGTGGGTGCGGTGAGAGGGACGCATCCTGGGGAGACAACCAATGTTGGGAACGCTTGGGAGTCGCTATACTCACGGCTGTCCGGCTTTGAAAACAATTGCTACACACATTGCATACCTATTTTCCCTTCATTCAATAACTAATAAAAACAGTCATAACTTTTTCATTACCTCATAGATATAAATCCAAAAACTTTCGTTAAATTTTTCATTCTGGGATCTGGGTTTCGTAAAATATGATGCTGATAAAATGGCCATGTAAGCTCTGTCCTGAGATATGAGTTTAAATAAGCAATATATTTCATCGGTAGCGCGAATTTACGAAATCTTAACTATGAATTAAATATCTGTCCAAGAAATCCGTGTACCGGGACATAGAATTTAATCAATTTAAAGGTAATTTTTCACAATATATCTAAAAAGTGTGGCCACTTTTATTCTTAGAATTATTCAAGGGCAACACTTCCTGAAATGTAGAATTATTGTGGAAAATTAACAAGATTTGATACAGCAACGTCTGCAAAAATTTCCGTGTCTTACCTACATATTTGAAAAGAGATTTAATTGAGGGAGCCTGAGAGCAACCGAATATGATTGACAATAATCATATAGGAAATATGTAGTAGCTATTTCTCACACACACTGCATATGTGCACGATATAATGTTGTAATGATGGATTTTAAATTGTGCGATCTACACAAATTACTTTCCTTTGTATAATTTTGTATAGTTCGTACGTATAAACATCCTTTTACGTTCTCTGAATACAGCGTATATGTATGTATGCATGTAGCTGCTGAGCTATATAAGGGTCACTTTGATCTATTTATTTTTTATAAATAATGCAATTCATAGAATATTTCGTTTTTCCTTCATGAATATATAATTGATGAATGGTCTTTGTGCTTTTTATATTTTATTGTCTTCTAATTAGTAAATATTATTTATTATAATGCAACTCATTCGTAATCGTTCACTTTGTCGATTAAATTTGTTCTTTTGTAGTGCATCTCGATTGTAACTCTCAATTAACGATCCAAACACCAGGGCCGGTATGTTCAACAAATCGTTACGTGAACGTGGCGCACAGCTGTTGCCGTAACACCGCTTACGTGCACCTTAGAAGTTGTGACCGAATGCTTAAAATATTTAGAACGTTCACTTAGCTGGATTTAATCTTAAATATGCTCCTAACTTTAAGGTTGGTCAGAGCAGTCATAAATGCCACTAAGTTAACAGCTGTTCAAGTAAAATAGCAATGAAATAATTAATAAAGGCAACAATATTGCATTATTTTGAGCTTTTAGCTCTATTGAAGTTGGATTCATGATAACAGCAGTGTGTTCGGTGCAGCTACAACCCTCAGTCTACAGGCATTTTATCAGACGACAGAATGAACTAATTCAATGCTTCAGGGTATTCATATTTAGTCCATAATGCTTCACTCGACGCTTTTTTGCATTTCTAAAAATGAAAACCGTATGGTATACGCAAAAAAAAGAGACTTTAACAATTATAAGCACAAACTGGGCAATTACCTTCATTTACTAGCAATTTGTGTGAGTAATTCTCATCAAAGCACTTGCTGTAATAAATGCTAATGCTCAAGACAGACAGCTGTTACGTAAATGGCATATTACGCCCGCTACAGACAATAGACTTTCGTCCTGTGGTTTCACTTCACAGCGTTCGAATGTGTTGCTGTGCCTGCTCAAACAACAAAAACAAGCACCGCTGCCTGAGACGACATTCACTAAAAAATTTTTAAAGACACAAGACGCTGCACTGCTGATACTTGCCAAGCCAGCACATATGACGGTAAACATTTTATCGAAACTATTGGTTGACCCACAGTTGTGTTTGCATGGACAGCACGAAGTGTTATAGCCCGGTGAGGTGAAAACAGTTAAACCGTGTATAATGAGCACCGTATTTCAAACAGTAATATGCCATTTTCTAGTTCTAAACTTTATGCTTGTCTATCATATATGAGATGAAAACTGCGAAACACGAATACACATTATTCAGAACTGTGCTACTTCATTAGTTTCTATCGGGTTAAAACTGACTGCCCACTGGTGTTAGTCCAGAATATAATGGTAAATCTTGTCCCTTGCATTAGCTTTAAGAATGGTACTTATATGGCGATGACACACGCTAGTCAAAAGAACGAGTATCGTAATTTTTTTGTCCAAAAGTTATGTTGAACTCTTCTAAACACAGTTTTGATATTGCCAACAAATGGTGTGAAAATGTTTACTGTCAGTTCAGTTTACTCCACAAGTGCCGTTAGTTGCTGTCCGACTTATCATTTATATCTGGAGAGATTTGTAATTCAGAACTGTTGCAAGTGTGTGTTATTTATATCTAAAAGGGCACATTAATATATTCGGACGAAAAGATGACGATACTCGTTCTTTTGACTAGCGTGTGGCATCGACATTATAAGTTGTACTGTAGCATGAATACTGGCACAAACCAATCAGAATGTGAATTGCTGCAGCTGGGATTATTTCCCTTGTAATAAATTGTAGCTCTTCATCACTAAAGTTTGGATATTTTATTATTTTTAGGTCGAATCAAGTTATTCATTTATTATATCAAAGCCCAAGGAACGATAGCTAGAGCCCAAACAAGAGTACCAACTTGTGTTACGCACACACAGACACCGATCAGCTGCTGCTCCAATGTTTACACAGCGCGCTCTACCTGCATTTGTAACGTGCTTTCCTATTGGCTGAGCGAGCCTCACGGCAATTTTTGAGCATGCACTCACAGAAGCCTTTAAGCTCACGTAAAACTGCTCCGAACATCTCAACGTACGATTGACGCAGAGAAACGTTAACGTAGTCATTTACGTTTGAAATTAAGCCGGAACTTTACGCATGCTTGGCGAACTTTTAAATATCCTGGCCCAGACCCCCAAGTACAGAAAATTTTGCAGCACTAATGATGTTCGTATTACTCTGAGCCAAGTAATTTAATCACCTAATATTTTGATACTTGCGAAGTCTGCATCGATAGTCAGCCTAGTAAATATTCAGCTAATATTTCACCACCATTGAAATTTACATCTACTGAAAGTCGAATAAATATTGTGATTTATTGTGAGAAGGTGTCTTCTGGAACACCGCTTACGGTCAGTAATTGGCACCTTTGTGATAAAACGTTTGCCGACAGTAATACTACTAACCACTGCAGCATCGTGTTTGTTGCTGTTACTTTATGGTCCAATATTTAATACGTTTGCTGTTGCACAGGAGAAGTGAATTTTCTTTGTGCAGTAAGCTCAGCAATTACATTTTCAAGCTTGCTTACTACTACCGACGAAGAAGTTTTCGCTTGAGCTCAAAAATTTCAATGCACTGATGCTGTATCATGCCGTGTATTAGATACGCAACGGAGAATTTAATTCGGTGAGGTTTCACTGCGTACGTGTGCTACTCAGAAGCAGAGAACACTCATCTCTAACGACAATTTGAATCAGCTGTTACAGCGTATCCAAGGAGCTTCAATGGGAGGAGTACGCGCAAGCCTTCCCTGGGCGAGTAAACACATGGCTTTGTCACGTGACTGAAGCTGGCGTTTGAAGATCTTAAACTAGCTGAAGTGGCAGTGGTCAGCACA
>LQNS02001155.1:16406875-16431542 GCA_001587735.2 Parhyale hawaiensis
GTAGGCAATGCCGCTCTCCGATTGGATAAGCCACTCAGCCAGTTTAAGGGAAAAGTTTACTCGCAACGCTCCCGTAGGATAAATAGATAGGGTGCACTCCTCTCTATTGGAACCTCCTTGAGCGTATCGTTCAGAAACATAGTAAAACCGAATATATAATCAATGAAGAAGAGTTCTCAAATATTCCTTGCGGTCATTTTTGACAGCGCGGGCCCTCTACTTCAATCGCAATATTCACTAAATCGTGTATTGCGTAATTTCAACGTAATTTATGTTGTTAACATGGCCAAAGTTTTCCATGTACCGATGCAACCAAGGTAAACTTTTTTCCAGTAGAATATGATGCTCATAGCGCTTAACCTTGACCATGACAGACAAACAGCTCGACAGACCCTCTAAGAACATCAACTTATTACAAGAGTACCCGCGCTGTCAAAAATGACAGCAGAAAATTAGAGAAAAATTGGAGAAGCTTTTTTTACTAATATGCTTCTGAAGAATACGCTACAGCAGCCGACTCAAATTGTCATGAGAAATACAGTAAGTGCTTTCAATTCATCTAAGCAGCACAATCGTCTCAGCATCTTCGGCAACCTGGTCAGCGATCTCCATGAAAACGCAACCTAATTACAAAATCTGCAACCTAGCCATTTTTCGCGTATGTTTCGCGTCACCCGAAACATACAAATATGTGTATACTTAAGCTGATAAGCATATAAATATCTTGCAATGTTGATTGTTGGATACATATGTACGCGTAATAAAATGTTCTTATCTTAAATTTAAATACATTTTATTTATTTTTATACTGATCGGTTTGGTATGGCAGCTTTTTCCCCTTTCACTTCACGAAAAAGCGGCGACGATTCGTCTTTCGTCACGTCCGCGACGCCGTGTCGTCGGCCGCCGTTCGTCTCGTCATTACCGCCGGCTTACTCGTCAGCTGACGGCAAGACGGATTAGTGCAATTTGGCGGTGTGGCGGACCGGGCGGCGGGACGCTTGTGGGACTTTGGGGACAGCGGCGGTCCGCTGTTCCAGTCTAATGGGACTCTAGTGGGACTTTGGGAACAAGACAGTCCGCTGTTCCAGTCTAATGGGACTCTAGTGGGACTTTGGGAACAAGACGGTCCGCTGTTCCAGTCTAATGGGACTCTAGTGGGACTTTGGGAGCAAGACGGTCCGCTGTTCCAGTCTAATGGGACTCTAGTGGGACTTTGGGAGCAAGACGGTCCGCTATTCCAGTCTAATGGGACTCTAGTGGGACTTTGGGAGCAAGACGGTCCGCTGTTCCAGTCTAATGGGACTCTTGTGGGACTTTGGGAACAAGACGGTCCGCTGTTCCAGTCTAATGGGACTCTAGTGGGACTTTGGGAACAAGACGGTCCGCTGTTCCAGTCTAATGGGACTCTAGTGGGACTTTGGGAACAACACGGTCCGCTGTTTCAATCTAATGGGACTCTTGTAGGACAATGGGGACAGAGAGGTCCACCGAAGCAGTCTGAAGGGACATTTCAGGAAATTTCGGAACAGAAAATTTTGCAAAATAAAAACAGATACTTTCATTGAAAACTATAGCACTCTGAGAGCGCATGCCTCCGCCAAGAAAGGCAACGGTAACGAAAAATTTTAATTGGTTCTGAAAGCATGATTTTCTTTGCATCAGCACCAAAATCCAATTCTTAATGCCTTTCAATATTAAGAAGAATTTATGTAATTTTCTTGAAGATCCGTTCATGACTTTTTGAGTTATGCTGCTGACACACATTAGTCAAACACACAAACAGACCAACCGGTCATCACCAAAATTTAATCATTCATGTCTTTTAGCATTACTAACAACTCTTGTAACTTTCATATCGATCCATCCATAACTTTTTGAGTTATTGTGCTAGCAAGCATAATATCAAAAAGTGCGACAAACAAATGAACGAGCAGATTATCAGGAGAATTTGGTCATTTTCTCTATGTAATATACCCAACTTATGTAAATTTCATGACAATCCATGAATTACTTTTTGAGTTATGATACCAAAAAGAAATTGGCAGACAAACAAACAGACGGACGGATCTTCACCAAAAGTCATTCATCTGTTACTGTTATCATGCCTTACAACCCCTGTAAATTTTGTAGAGATCCGTTCATAACTTTTTAAGTTATCTTGGTGACAGACAAACACGTCAAAAACATAGCCTCCTTGGCGGAGATAAATAAAGAAACACTGTTTTTTATTAGATCGCTGAAAGAGCGTTAATCATATAAAAAATTAACAATTTTAAAGTCTATAGGTCCAAAATCTGGAATCTATAATATCATGATGTCACATTACCAAACCCCATTGCCAAATTATAATGTTATGCTGCACACTACAGTAACTGTATTCCTGCAAGCGTAACAATGGAGTTATTTGGTGCGAGCCCTGTATTCCCAATCCAAACCAATACAAACACCAATTCAGAAATTCATTGGCAATAATCTAATATATATAGAAGGCTGTATTTACAAACATTCGATAGTCGCCTATAATTTCCGATTGGGCAGCCGATGCCTATACAAGAAAAAATATCAGATAAAAATCTGTTGCTTGCTTAAACTTTTTCTGATTTGGTTATAGATAAGTTGCTTATATATAGGAAAGCTCAACCCTATTGCAACGAAAGAACAATAGCGCTGTTTGGATAGCTCGATTCAGTTCCTATTATAGTATATAGGTATATATTCTGAAGAATTAGATGAGAAGCAAATCATTTAATTGAAATTTTATTACCCACGACGCTCATCAGGTGGGATGATCGAAGATGGTGAAGAATATTTCGATGACATCTTGAAAGTTTCAGCGGTTATCACATAAAGAGGTAAATATCATACCGGTTTGACGAAAGCTATAAATGACATTTTCTAATCTATTTCTTCAATAAGTACGCCATCTACTACCAGAATATATATGTATATATTATTAATTCATCTCGATATTATTTCTATCATTCGATTTGATATAATTTAAGTTCCAGAAATCCCAGTGATGAAGATCTTAAAGCGTGCAGCAGACTGATATGTTACCATAAATATGAGGACGCTGAGAATCAATTACAATAATACCTGCACTATTTAACGACCGACGCCAGGCGTGAAGCTCGCTATGCAGAGCCGATTATATCAGGTTAGATTAGGTGTAGCGTGGAGTACTCACTTTACCAAATTTTGGCATTTTAAACAAAAACTATGTAGTTTGAGATTAGAAAAGCTTGGCCAAAATATCGATCTTCTCGAAGGCCAGATTAAATTTGATCATCTGAAAAAGGATTGAAGTTTCAAAAGTCGTCGTAAGTAACAATGGAGGATGTCGGGAAGAAGATGCTTTATTTATTTTATTAGCACTTGTTGAATGAAAGTGAACAAAAGGTGAAGGTCTGAAAAGAGTCAAATTTCGTCGCTGAGGTGTTCGAAAACTGGCTTCTATAAATAGGTGGAAGCGTGTTCCTCTACTTTAAGCTGTTTATAAAAGCATGAGCCCATAAGATGTGCTTATGTTCAGTATGTCCAAGTCAGAACTGCTTTACCTGCCTAAATTCCAATCTAAATCTAGTGTTCGATTACCTTTCAAATGTGCAAAATCCAGTGAGACTTAGATGTGCTATACGGAGCAAGGGTTCGTAGCTTGGGAGGGTGCTGCTCTCGGTACTGGTCCAGGCGATTTTCGAACGTGTTAATTGTCCACGCTCTGACGGCCCTAAATATTCTGTCTTTGGGTGACAGAGACGTCAGGCAGAGCTACCCTGTAATCTTATTTTCAAATTTGGGGTCAGTTTTACTGTAAGCTTTTTTGTAGGGCTGTTTGGGCCTTGTAAATAATGTATTTATTCCTAGGAAGACTTTCTATATCCAGCGAGTAAGGGGGATAAAGAGAATCCACCAGAATTTAAGCCTTAAATTCATTCTCCCTCTTCGAAGATCACTGGCTAGGTGTCCCATGTAAGATTATAACTACCTAGGTGTTCAGATTTCTCAATCAGGAAATTACTGCCTAATTTATAATTAGAGTGTAAGGTTGCGTCAAATATTGTAACAGTGCGCGTCTTTCGCAGTAAGTCGCGTCATAGAGCGCAAAAAATGTTGAAATACGAATTCATTCAGGTGTCATATGTTATAAATAATTGTTGGCCCCAACGCGTCTCAGTGATTTTACAAATTGTCAAGGGCTTGGCAGTACGTGTTGCTAGAATGAGGGCAGAATATATACACTCTGCAACTTAAAACATTCAATACGATGCTTTTAAAAGGCTTATGGTAAAGGGAGAAAACTCTTATTCCAACATTGAGCAGTTGGCTCACTATGCTCCTCATTGGACAGTGTGTTTAAAAATCGTCAAAACTGTTGACCACTATTAGAAAGCTAATGGCAAAGTCAAATAACGCCTATTCCAACTTAGAGCAGTTAACCGACTATGCCCTTCATTGGACAATGTGTTTAATGGCGCTGAAGTATTTAAATTAGTTTGGAAGGCGCAAAAGTTCGGGAAGCATCTCACGATTCCCAAGAAGGTATCACGCTCACCACCCATCGGTCGCTGTTTTCCGAGTATTAGCTGCCTGGAATTCCAAGTCGCCCTCAAGAATTTCAACTTGGAACCGGAAGACAAGGAATGGAGTGTCCTGGTGAACTGGAAGCGCCTGGATCCCTAAAGTTATTTTAGGGAGCTGCTCCTGCGGTCCCACTTGACCTTAGGTGAGGAGTTTTGGAATTTGTTAAGGATTTGGGACTTATTCCAGGAGGACAGTATGGTTTGTAATCGCCACTTGACGTTAGGTGAGGAGTTTTGGAATTTCTTGAGAATTTTTTAATTATTCCAGGAGGCAATGGTTTGTAATTGCCACTTGACGTTGGGTGAGAAGTTTTGATTTTTTTTTAAGGATTTTGGACTTTTTCCAAGAGGGAATCGTTTGTAATTGCCTCTCGACCTTTGGTGAGGAGTTTTGGAATTTGTGACTTATTCCATGAGGCAATGATTTGCAATTGCCATTTGACATAAGGTGAGGAGTTTTGGAATTATTAAAGATTGGGAATTTACTTCAGAACGCATTGGTTTTATAAATGCCACTTGACACTAGGTGTAGAGTTTTGGAATTTAACTATTTGGTACTTATTCCAGGAGGACAGTAGGGTTTGTAATTATTTTCAAGAGGCTATGGTGTACGTATACATTCCAACAGACCGTACGTGAGGAGGCTTGGAATTTACTGGGGATTCAAGTGAGGAATTTATTTATTCGTTTTATATATATAGAGTAGGTAATGCAGAGTTAGGTGAATATACATGCTAATATAGATATGGAGGTGAACCGTTTGAAAACAAGCACCTGAAAGACATACCTGGTTTAAATATCCAGAGTTACTTCACCTTTAATAAGAAACTTTAGAATTGGAAAAAAAATGTGGACCTTATTCCAGAAAGTTTTAGCTAAATTTTGACAGCATATCTTAGATGAAAAATTTTAGAAGTTGGTGAGCAGTAAGTACTTCTTTCCGTATACCTCTATTGCGAGTACTCCCTCTAACCATAGGTGACTAATTCGAGAGCTTAGTAAACATTCAACACTTCGTTCAGAAGATATTTATTGTATACATTCTTATTGGGTGATGAATTCTGGAGTTTGAAGAGCATGAAGCGATTCTTTTCGTAGAAATTTGTTGCCTGTATTCCTAAATGACCTTAGGTAAAGAGTATCGGGATATGGTAACGATTTGGAATATCTTTTAAAAGTGCCAGTCCTGTTATGTAAAAATCATACACTTTCATGAGGATTTTGCGCTCATTTTAGAGATTCATCGTTGTACACATACTCCGGTGAAAAGAGGTGAAGTTGGACAACAGTTAACTGAAAGAAACGAAGCGCCACTGTAGATTCTTCATAAAAACCCGCAGCGCCGCATAACATCACACCACAAGAATCTGAGTGGCACTCTGCGGTGCAAGCGCATTATACACGGGCCTCGGTAAAGCCTTATGTTTAGGCACACACCGCACTGTCGGCAATATAGCTCGCTGTGCTACAACCAATGGCTAGCAATGGAGCAGCTACTCAATAGAAAGCAAGGATGTATAAGCAACAATATCACTCCCCACCTGTGTGTCCGCACCTCTCGGGCAATGTCTGTTCTGGCACAGTGCCCGTCACGCTGCTGTCGCCTGAGAATGCGTTATGCTGCAGGCTTTTGGCTTCCTCAAAAGTTCTAGCGGAGGAAAGAATCCTGATCTCGTGAAGCGTAAGAAATACTGATTTCCGAGAAATACTGATTTCCAAGAAATACTGATTTCCAAGAAATACTTATTTCCAACAAATGCTAATTTCCAAGAAACACTGATTTCCAAGAAATACTGATTTCCAAGAAATACTGATTTTCAAGAAACACTGATTTCCAACAAATACTGATTTCCAAGAAACACTGATTTCCAACAAATACTGATTTTCAAGAAACACTGGTTTCCAAGAAATACTGATTTCCAAGAAATACTGATTTCCAAGAAACACTGATTTCCAAGAAATACTGATTTCCAAGAAACACTGATTTCCAAGAAATACTGATTTCCAAGAAATACTGATTTCCAAGAAACACTGATTTCCAGCTAAGTAAAGGAAACCCAATCAGTCTATGTCGCAAATCAGTCTATCTTATAAAAACACTACGAAAAATGTTTTACAACGATATATAAAATTAAATTAGGGCAGCGTTTGTCAATGATACTGTAAATTTATACCAAATCAGAGCAACATTTGTGAATATGCTGAAAATTTATCGCAAATCAAATCAGCATACGTCAATAATAATGAATATTACTATTAAACCAGAGCAGCACCTATCAGTAATAATGAAATTTTTATTCATGAACAAAGCAGCATTGTTCATCATGCTGAACATGAAAATAAAATAGAAACGGCATTAGTACCATTTGAATGCATCAATCCTGAAAGGACGAGTGCTATTTTGCTTAAACTATAGATAATTTTATTTTCTATATAGCAATTAATTGGAACTCTTACATGACATATACCGTAATTCCGTGATTTTTAGCGAAGTCAACAGGATATTTACAAGGGTTACGGTAAGTGCACCATTATTCCTCCAGCTTGCAGTAACATCAGGGTAATAAGGCAGCTACTATATATATTACCTATACAGGTGTGTATATGTACATTCCAAACCATTCAGTTACGCACACCCATACAACTTCTACGTTCTTAGCTTATTCACTTGTACACAGAACATTCACAGTCACGCAAAATGTTACACATAGACGCTGACATGGTGCTACAATCATGTTCGCTCGAAGATAATTTTTAACACACTTGTACAAAAATCCGATAAAGACGCGGACCTACAGCATGCTTGGTGTTAATAATAATACGCACAGACTTATGTGATGACTCCCCTTTATGCTCATACACCTACGTATGCATTTCAAGGATAATGATACGGAACAGTTTAGCGCCCTGCCATACGTTGGAGCGATGAGGTCACATGGTCATTCGATCGCAGGATAGCCGAAAAGTAGCAATTGTCTCCCATAATTCAGACATGAATTGTAAATACCACGGTTAGTTCAGAAAAGGCAATGATCAATGTGATACTGTTGGTCAATGTGTGGTAATATTTAGTAATTATTTAGGCTGGTTATTCGTAACAGGCACGCACTTGGTCGGACCGTTGGTTCGTAAAATGTTGACCTAAGCTGTGCCGTCGTAAGCAGAGCCAGTCCTACTCTCTTAACCGTAAAAACTACAGCATCATTGGAAAAATTATGGATTTATCATTCACAAGTTCAAACGACCTCGTTCCGTAAGACAGTTTGGATGTAGGAAACTGGTTAAGTAATTATTATTGCAAGTTAGTTCACGAGAGTCGGACGCGACACTTGCTGTTATATTGCTGTACCGCACGCAGCGCATAGTAGCTGCTAATTTTTTTTTTTTTTTCTAATTTTACTGAGCAATTGTTCGGCTTCTGCATATTGTGTGTGGACTTTTGCTTTTATATTACTTTGCTGAAAAGAAAGTAATTTGTTTCTAGGATGCTTTAATGTCTCCGATACAAATCTTGTTAAAAAAATTCTTCTATCTCGGAGCTTCATCATACGTAGTTGAATCAATTTTTGTCGCAGCGGTTTGAAATTATAGAAGACTGCAGGTTTTATGCTTCAGAAAGCTGAAAAATTTCGAAGACACTTTGATGCGTATTTCTGTGCAACCATAAGGCCTGTAGGACACTCAGAAGACGCTAATGGAATAATGAAAAACACTGGATAATAGCTATGTATCAACGTACAAGTAACGACCTTATGACGTCGTACCCGGAATGTACGACAGCTTGGGGACCTCCGCCTGCGCCAACCTGTTCCGTATCATCATCCTTGCATGTATGTACACATAGACACAAAGAGAGTTACAAACACACATTTCCCCCGCACACATACACATATAGGTGGACACACAGACATACAAAAGCACGCAGCAGCCATACATTCCCCTCTCACACAGACACAGACGATCACACAACCCCGTCAACACAGACACACAGGACGACGGTAGCACCTCCTATATCGCTCCAAACTTTATCAATCGACAGCAATGTGGTGGAAACTGTCGGCCAACTGGGACCGTCCCCCAACTGGGGGGGNATTGGAGAGCTGAGGGGTACCAGGCTCTTGTACTGGGGGGGGGGGGGGAGGGGAGGGAAGAGGGTGAATGAAGTGGGAGTAGAAACGAGAGTTGGACTTCAGATTTAGAGGGGAGAGACTAAATATTCATGCTCCCTTCCTGAGAACAGGTAAGTTAAATCAAAAGTACCACGCAAATTGAATGTTAGTGAAATATGCTATACAGCCTCCGTAGACTTCATCATTTTTTTCCCATGTTCAGTGCAGCAGTTGTCCGCAGCCGAACGACAGAAAATAATTAATAGTTTTGTAAATCGTTAGAACTGCATTGACGTTCTGGAATCTAAGGAGATATACAGTAGTTACTTATGATAATATAAATGATTTATATTGACCAGCGATAGCTAATTTGTCAAGGGTTCAACTTCGCACAGGAATTTAAAGTGTACGTTACAGATGGAAAATTTTAAGCACCACTTGATTATTTCCCAAACTTACTTGTATAATTTTCCGTGCACAAGTAAAATTTTAGAGATTTGCTCATTTTCGCAGACTTTCTGCTTTGCATCTTCAATTAACTATGAATTTTGTACTCTTTTCACTTTCAGCAAGCTAATAAAGTAAATTACCATAAAAATCTTACAACAGGCACTCTGTGGGTCGTTTTTCTATAATGGCAGCAACGAAGTGAAACCAAACACAGTGATCTAGAAATGCAGGCTGTAACAGCTCAAATTTAAAACTTTGAACTGCCTAACATATGAAAAGTTATAACTTTCAAATACGAATTAATCTCTCCGTAAACTTTCCTTAATACTAGAAACCTAGAAAACTCAGCGTATCGGAACCTCTCATCTACAGACACCGTATAGCGAACATCGGGGAAAAAGAAAACGTTGAATCTCTCACCTACATCACACGGTAGATAGAGGCCACAAGGGACATATGTAATCCGCCTT
Source organism: Parhyale hawaiensis (assembly GCA_001587735.2). NCBI lineage: Eukaryota > Metazoa > Arthropoda > Malacostraca > Amphipoda > Hyalidae > Parhyale > Parhyale hawaiensis. The sequence goes on from LQNS02001155.1 coordinate 16,416,488, forward strand.
TCTGATTACATAATCAATTAGCTAGAATGTTCAAGTCGAATGTTCATAACTCTCTAATACTGCGAACTGAATCCTGTAATTCAGTAACAATTGTAACACCCATAGTTACTGTACAACACAGTATTTAACATCAAGAGACTATTCTTAAGAGCACACCAGTTCACCCGCAGTAACAGAGTGTTGGTCCGTTCTTACAGAGTGGACTTGCTGAGACAGAATTCGGTGTCCAGACGCTATTGCAGCGGTACTGCCCGTAATCAAAAATGGAGATGACTGGGAAGGGTCACAGCTTGTCGGTCGCACAGGAGCCTTGACTCTCTCACGACATAGCTCTTGACAATCAATTGTAGACTGTAGCCTTGCAATGCTCTGAGGCCGGTGGCCATATATCTGTAGCACGAACCAGTGCGTGTGTGCTTCCCAGTTGGGGTTTGCCGTCAAGTTGACTGCACCTTTACATTTACCGGAGCAACATTTTATAATCGCGCAGGCAACTTAATTGATGAGAGGATGTGCAACTAAGGCCGGCTGCCCACTAACAACTTTCGTTGCCGCTAGCAGCTTAGAGGCAACTCAACTAATCCGTTCACGTATCTGCGGCACGGCTTCAGCTTGTAGAAAATTTAGCAGCTTCAAAAATTTCCAAACATTTCAGTCGATTCTGCAATTTTTACATCCATGTGAGTAGCAATGTTGAACTTTCAACGATCGCTCTTAATTATGAGCGGTTTGGGTTCCCAATGATTGGTATTTTAAGAATTACAGCTCGATATTCATAGACGTCATGCTGAAGTCACGGCCACGACTGCGCAGGCGGACAAGCTGAGTTGCGTCTAGGCTGCTAGCGGCAACGAAAGTTGTTAGTGGGCAGCCGGCCTAACACGTCGTCCCGATATTTATTTAAAGTCGGTAGCATAGATACGGTAGCATGAACAACGTGCGAGCCGCACATCCTCTCGTAGACTTGAGGAAGTGACTATAAAGTGTAGCCTCGGCATAATTAAGTCTGATAATGGGAACGAAGGTCAACTGTATTTACCCATAGAGTTCTTTTACCCAGAATATGTAGGTACGTCTATTGAGCCATAAAGCTGTCCCTCGGGGCAGCCTATAAAGCATCAAAGTTTCAATAGCACCTGCAGGGACTGGAAGGACATGGCAGAGCCCCAAATCTCACCTTGCCAATAGCGATCCAATGCCTACATGGCTGGAAAACTTTCGGAATTCCCCGCTCTGCCAATCAAACTTTGCCGCCAGTTAGGTGTCGCGTGGCGCTTGCGTGGCTTCCCAAACTCCGGCTTTTGGAATTTTATGAGCGCAAATTATGATTTTGCAAAAGCCGCGAAGCACTTTTGACCCGAAGTCTAGAAACGTAATCGACGATGCGTCCTGGTGCTAGACCCGTCGCCTGCTTTCCAAACGCCATGGCGACGTAGCTCTTCGTATCCTAATCGTCAGGGTCAGCCAACGACGGGTCCGAGACTCGAGCCATTCGAGGGCTTTCTGTACAGAATTGATATGGTTACATTGAATAGTTGGGGCCTCAATTTCCACTCTAAAAGTTATCTCACGGAACAAGAAAGAAGGGACAGATAGTATGTCGACAGAAACGTGTAACTCATCCATGAAGGTATTCCCACACAAAACAAAACTGAGACGCGACTTTTTTTGATCACAGAAGTAGGTTAAACTGCCAACAAGTCGAAGTTCTACTGCCGCTGCCTACAATGTAAGCCCTACCGAGTCGACCTCAGCTTACCATAAAATTCCTTACGCAGCTAATAAGTACGAATTCTCACCAATAAATCACTACGATGACCCCCACTGTCCAGGCGTAATTTCTATTCTGTATCTTTCACATCGTTTTCATGTAATATCCTTCACGTACGCCCCTTAACTTGATACCCGTCACCTAAACTTATGCACACAGCAGTCCCTCAGTCCCTGAACCTGCTCCTTTTCCCCGTTCCCTTCACTTCATTAATTTATTCTATACTTTTCACTCCAGACCATTCAGCTGTTCTCTTTTGGTTAGCCTTTTCATCACATCTATGTATGTATTTTACATATCTCTGTCATTTCACCCCTTCTCCTCATCTTCTTCATCTGATCACTTTCTTATAAACTTTTTTCAATTTGTCACATTCAGCTCATCTTCCCTGTGCACTGCCTCCACTTCAGCCCCTTTATCTGATTCCTGTCATATTGGCCCTTTTACCTAATTCCAGTCTCCCGATCTTCATCACTCAATTCCTTTCACCCTTGTCAGTATTACTTCAGAACCCATAAACTGCACACTACCCGTAAATCCCCCTTTACTCCTAAATTCCCACTACTCATAAATCCCCTCAACCCTCAGATCCCCTATACTCGCAAATTCCCTCTACCCGCAAATCCCTCTCTACCCGAATATCTCTTTTTACTCAAACTCGCTCAAGCCCTTCTATATGCATACGTAAATTCCCCGCTTCTCAACCCTCAAATCCACTCCAACCCCTCTACCTGCAAATTTATTCCCCTCTCTACCTCCAAATTCCCTTCACACACTCCCCTTTCCCCAATCACCCTCACCTTTCCCCCACACCTCCCAGGCCACCCAGCAAATCCCCAGATGAACTTGTTTAATTACGCGAAAATAAGACCGTGTGAATTAGACTGCTCCTCCGTCGCGAAATTTAATTCCATAGGCAAAAGTTTTTTTCTGCGCTACTGATGTGCTCTTCTCACTGCGTTCTTTTAATGTTTGAGAATCTTTAAAAGCATGACGTTGAGAACCTGTGGGGCGAGATGTTAATGAAAGCCTCTAAAGCAATGTTATTCCGAGAACCGTTCAGCTCTAGTTATAAGTGCGAGCATCTAGTAAAGTTCTACACTTAAGAACTTTCAATAGAATGCTCTGAATGAAAAACTGATGCTCAATATTATAAATGACAAAGTTTCCAAGAGTTAAATGACCGCGAACCTTCAAGAAATTACTTGGGTGTCGTAGTTGAGAACGATAAGCTGGATGTCAATTTGAGAGCCAGCGAAAGAATGCCAAGATTAAGAATTCGTCATCGAGCGTGACTGAATGTTACTAACAAGACAATTAAGAACAACCTGTTAAGAACAGCATTCCAGAACATATGACCAACGAGCTACGTAAGATCGTAAAGTGTCGAGAGTCTAAGACCAGACTGTTTCACTAGCAGCGCGTAAGATATATGATACTTTGGCCCACTCACGTTCCAAGCACTTTTCATAAGCTGCTACTGAACTGTGGAACTTTGCACAGGACTTGGCCTCTATGATGGACCAAACACTGAAGTCCAATGGGTTGAGTTAGAACTTGAGGGCGGCCATTCTTCATGAGATAAAAAATCTGTGCGACATACTGTAAGTCACAAATCACGAAGCCACTTTCAGTTCCTATTGGCGGTAAGACCAAGAGCTCCACCTTGCACCTTGGACAAATCTTGGTTTGAGTTCTTTCCACATGCTCAAAGATAAAACTTCATAACTCATAACTTTCATTTTTCACTTCTTGAAAAATAAAAATAAGGGGAGCCTTTCCCTTGAAGACACTCACGCTCAGACCATCCCGACGAGGGTTTCGTGCGTTTGTTAGACATTTCTAGCATCCTCTGGACACAACTGACAGTTTTTTTTTACAAAAACCATACCAGTTTAGCCAATGTGAACTTGTCCGACAATTAGAACAACGTTTTTCAAGGCGTAAGCTTCATGCTGGTAAAGCAGTGCACAACTTCTCGTAAGCCTGTTTTTTATTGCTTTGATCCAAATATCAAACTTTAAACTTTCCTGCATTTCAAAGAAACAAGTCCTAAATTGTTTTTGAGAACTTTTGCCCTAATGACTCGCTTGAAACATTGAGCTTTGCAGCCATCGTTGTCATGCAGCGACGTAGATTTTTTGAAATTTTTTGAAATTCTGAACCAGAGAGATTTTTCGAGCATGCAAATCTTGATTGGCCTAAGTTGTCCGTCCAGAATACGTGAAGAGATGGATTGTTCAACATATTAACATTTACTTATTTTTCCTCCAATTGAGGATTTCCCAAATCTTGAATACAATCTTTGCCAGCTACATATGTGTAATACAACTACTGCTGTGCGTTCACGTTCCGTGCTCATTTTGTTTTCGGCTAAACAATTTATTTCGAAAAAATATCTTGCTCAAGAAAAAGCTAGTTTCTATGATGAAAAAAAAATGACCATATTGCACTTGTTACGGCTCGTTTTCCTCTTCAGGTGACAGGGCTTCTGAGTCAACCTTTATTCTTACCGGCATTTCCTAATGGCGAGGGCCACGCAAATATCTAGTGGTGTTTAAGTAACTTTCAAGTAGAAAATCTATTAAAAGCTGAAAGGTTTAACAAATTGTGGGGCTATGAATTGAATTACAATGGATTATAATTATGTTAGTTTAAACGCCACTAGACATAATGCGGAATTTAAAGATAAGAATGGGGGAGAGACCTGTAGGTATTTTTCTACTAAAGGTCACAGTTCGATATTCAAAAACACTTTTACGTATTTATGCAGAATGAAACATTATGCGACTTTTTCAAGAAAGATGCTTTCGTCGGAAATGCTTTGCTTTCTAGATATTTGACTTTGAAGTTTCGATTGTTTTTTATGGGATAAAAGTTAAATGAGGTAAGGTTAGTTTCGGTAAGGTTAGGTAGGGTTAGGTATGGTTAGATAAGGTAAGGTAAGGTGAAGTTAGGTTAGGTTTGGTAAGGTTAGGTTAGGTAATGTTAGGTTAGGTAACGTCACCCGTTACTAAAATTGACGGTTGGGCCTAATTTCGACATTTTAGGCCGTATATCTCGGCAACCAGAATTTTTTTCGGGTCAGAAGGGGTACCGCCCCCCTTATTTTCGGGTAGGTTAAGGGAGGCAAGGTCTGGTTTTCCTAATTTTTTTCTTTTTCTTCAATTTCCGCTTAGGTAAAGTAAGATAAGGTAAGGTTAGGGTAGTTTATGTCCATTGTTTCCCGTAGAGAAAACAATGGGAACTTCAAAGTTAAATACCTCGGAAACTAAGCATTTGTGACGGAAACGTCATTCATGGAAAATGTCTTAGAATGCTTCATAGTACCTAAATACGTTAATATTTTTTTCAATATTTATATCGAGTTGTAACTTGTAGTAGAAAATTATCGACTTGTAGTACTAACTCAATAATAAAGTAGTACAGGCGGAAGGGACGTGTACAGTATCTCAAATGATATCCCAAGCGCAGAACATAGGGTTGCTATTTTGATTATCATGAAAATGAGACCATTTCTCTGCTAAATCTTTTGAAATTAGAACCATTTCGAAACTTGGATACTTCAGAGGTGGCCAATTTGTTATCTGCATATTTTCCAATTGGACCTTTTCGATATTGGACATTTTGGAAATTTGACCAATTTGGAAGTAGGCCATTAAGCATTTTGGTAGTATGTTAGGATTGGATGTGTTCTGCAATTGCTATTGGATTGTATAGTAGACCATTTCGATGTTGGGCATCTTATGACTGGTTATTTTGTCGAGCTGCTTAGAGATTTTTAAACAATAAACCTTGGGGTGAATAAAAATTAAACTAGAACGCTTCGTGGCGTAAGACTATCACCCGCGGTTGGGGCAAATTCAACGGAAGTTATTTTCGATGGCCAGCTAATCCTAATTTCTCATATGGATACTCTGTCCAACAAAGTTAGCGCGCTGCCCCCTTGTTATCACCTCTCTCATTTCGTTCGCGGGTCATAATGAAGTAAATATAATGGATGATATAAGCGGAGCCTGGCACGATGGCACACACGATGGTGTGTAGGCCATCGCCATCGGAAAAACTATGAAGTTACGATGGAACATCGGAAAAATCCATCGGCAATAGCAATGGTCCGATGGAAATCGTATCAAACAATAGGCGATGGTCATTTTCTCCATCGAGGATGGCGTTATGAGGAAGAAATCGTCCGATGAAATGGCTAAACATGCCATCGGCCACGGCATAAGATGGGCATCGTCATCGGTTGTACTTCCGATGAAATAAGTCTAAAACTACAGAAAAACAGCCTTGCGAGTTTGCAACATTCATTTTTCTTAGTAACATTAAAATAAAGAGTGGGTTACAAAGTGTATTTTAATGCATTTTCAAGATCTAACAATGTCAATTAATAACCTGGGCCTTACATTTCGCACCTTTTATCAGCTAAGAATAGTATTACTTGTCTGAAATCGCACTCAGGCGAGGTTATAAGAGATGCTGCTTTTATTCGATGTTTGTGGTCTGAGATGTTTGCATTTTTAAAAGGTGTTAATGCGTTGGTCCATCGCCGATTGTGAAGCCCTACGATAGCCATCGCCGACGGTTATTTCATCGTAGGCAGTCGCCGATGAAAATTGGCGATTTTTGGTTCCGATGCCGATGGAGCGATGGTATTGCCATCGCCATCGTTAGAACGATGGCAATAGCCATCGTAACATAACTTAAAGGAATAAAAATGGAGCTAAGAAATATAAACAACGATGGCGTAGGAAGAAAAGAAGCGGAATGAGAGAGAACAAATGAAATAAAAGAATATAAACAGTGCAGGTAGAATATGAAAAAGTGCCTAAATGAAGAAAGTAAAAACAACGAAAGAGACGCGCAGGGATGAAACAAAGTGAGATAAACAGCACAGACAGAAATTCAAAAATATCAAGAACACGGTGTAAATGAAATAAAGGAAGATAAATGGCGCAGATAGAAGAATAAAAACTTCCAAAAACAGGGCACAAACACAAAGAAAGATAAATAAGAGAGATAAAACCATTAAAAAACCTTTAGAACTGGGTGCAGGAACAGGAAAGATATATAAATAATGGAGATGAAAGAATTAAAAACCCCAAGAACAGGGCGCAAGCGCACTAAAGGAAGATAAGCAGTAATAATAAAGAAGGGTCCCGCTAAGTAAACAGACAGAAGAGCGACGGCTAAGCAATTAGCAGGCGAGCCATAATCTCCAGCACTTACAGTGCCAATTATGGGACTTGGGAATTCCCCTCCCCGTCTGGGAATGGGAGGGGCAGCCCCTGCTGCTGACCCCATTTTTTTTAATTACTTATGGTCTTCCATCTATTCCCGTATTATATTGTTTTTGATGTCCGGAAATTTTATGGTTTATTGCATTTTCATCATTTTATGGTTTATCGTATTTTTGGTCAAATTATTACTTCTGCTATTTCCGTCATTTCACTGTTTATCGTCGTTTTATGATATATCCTGATTTCATCAATTTATGGGTTGTCGTGTTTTCGTCCTTTTAGAACAGTGGTCCTTAACCTGGATTCGGTGGGTGAGTTTCAGGGGTTCAGTTTCAGGGGTTCGGTGGTTTAGTTTCAGGGGTTCGGCGGCTTGAGTCACGTCACTTGTATGATGCGAGACGTCACGGTCTGCTTGGCGTGGGTGGGACAGCCGCCCACGTTTAGTGTTGCGACAGCTGAGGCGTGTTGTAATCACCAACTAAAATCGGGTTACCACAACCTGAAAAAAAGGTACCGTAACCCGAAAAGTGGTTGTGGGAGCGTCATCTATAGCGATGAGTGGAGTAAACTTAACAATAATGAAGATCAGTTTTTATTGAAATTTGGTCAATAGAAGTTCCAAGTAACTGATGAGATTTACTTATTCTCGTCTACGGAGTTAATTTGTTGCGTATTCAAATGAATTATGTGCTCCTTTTAATCGAAGTAGACGTTTGTGTGCTGTGACCTGCAGCACCGTAACCCGTGTCGCAATCGTCGTTCCCGATTTGTGGGTTGTGAATGTTAACACAAATCGTAAGCGGCAGAGCCACCGGTAACCCACAAATAGCGATTACAACACACCTCTGATGCCAATGAAAAACTACCTGGACGAAATCATTGAACTGCAGCAGAGTCAGGTTCAACAGCAACTCTTCAGAACAATAACGCTCTCAACGTTTTAGTGTCTATATATCGCAGCGTGCACACTTATTACTAAGAAAGTTTTCGAGATACTGATGCTTTTTGTTACAACATGCTTTAGCCAGCAGTCATTTTCGAGGATGGTAGACGTGAAAGGGAAGAAAAGGAAAAAATTCATTGTTTTGAAAATAATTTGAGAGCGGCATTTGCCAACGTGAAATCGTTTCTGAGAGGGAACAGCAAAAGTCGCGTTGATTTGCAGTTGAAATCCATTACGCTTTATTTTTGAGTGAAATTCATGTTTTGTTGGTTTGTTCTTTGACCGCAGTGATTTCGGGTGCAAATAGTGCATCGTACAGTTTGGTCACTAATGCAGTGTATGGTTCTTTGCATATGTTTCGAATTTGAAGAAAAATCGCATTTTAGCTTTCCAACTAAGAAAGGTTCAATGAATGCATGCATGGGACTGGTGGGGTTCAGTACCTTCAACAAGGTTAAGGTTAAGAACCGCTGTTTTAGAACAAATCGTGTTTTCGTTATTTGATGCTTTATCAGGCTCTTATAATTGTATGGATCATCATATTGTGCCACATCATGGTTTTCCTGTCTTTAGTTTTCATAATTTGACCAAGGCTCACAAAATTTGAGTAAGCTTAAGTCTATCAATATTTCGCTGTCTCACGAGAATTCTCCTCTTACGGTATTAGGAGTATCTTGCTAGTGTTTTTCAGTTATTCACATGCCCATATTTTTTTAGTGTTTCAGTTATCCACATGCCCATATTTTTTTAGTGCTTCAGTTATCCACATGCCCATAGTTTGTTAGTGTTTCAGTTATCCACATGCCCATATTTTGTTAGTGTTTTTCAATTATCCATACGCCCATATTTTTTTGTGTTTTTCAGTTATCTACATGCCCACATTTTGTTAGCGTTTTTCAGTTATCCACATGCCCATATTTTGTTAGCATTTCAGTTATCCACATGCCCATATTTTGTTAGCGTTTCAGTTATTCACATGCCCATATTTTGCTTTTGTTTTTCAGTTATCATCATGCCCATACTTTGCTGGTGTTTTTCAGTTACCCACATGCCCATATTTTGCTAGTGTTTTGCAGTTCTCCACATGCCCATATTTTGCTAGTGTTTTGCAGTTCTCCACATGCCCATATTTTGCTAGTGTTTTTCTGTTATCCACATGCAAATATTTTGCTAGTGTTTCGCAGTTCTTCACATGTCCATATTTTGGTAGTGTTTTCAGTTATCCACGTGCCCATATTTTACAACATTGTTGGTTGCGTTTCACCATAATCCGCGTAGCAGTCTCGCTGTGTGTGCTTACTTTACCAGTTTTAGCTGCGTTGTTTTACTATCTTTCAAAAATACAACGGGTAACATTCCCTAAAAAATTATGGTATGAGACACCCGATGTAGAAAAACAATCAATCATTTTTTGAACGGTGTCTCTATTTACGCCAGTGTCAACGTCTTTATTATATTCCATATTAGATTTTATGGCTACAGGAGCACCTTGTACAGTATAAGGTGGACCGAAAAAGAGATTACTAGCGCCCAGTCGGAAATTATGGTTGTGATTATAATAGAATATAGAGGTGTATGAGAGATTAAAGTCTATTATGGATGATGAAACAATATGGTAGATATGGCGACCATGACAACGTTGATTTTAGTATATTTAGGTCGATATTGGTGGAGGCAATATTGGTCGTTAAGGTTTGTCAGGAAACGAAGGTCGATGGTAGTACATGGATGTTTGCCGACTTTATATGGTAGATGGTAGTATATGGATGTTTAAAGACTATATATGGTAGAGCATAACTATGGTAGCTCATCAACGGATTTCCGTACGCACGATCTTGAGGGGAATTCCTCCCATTATATGGGGCAGAATATGTATGGATAGCCATGGATTTTAATAATATGACTAGAATTCCCAACATTATCGACCTAAATAATATTGCATGACTGTAAGTTTGAATGAGAAAAATGCAAAAATTTATATCTTAGTGCAAAAATTGTTCATATTTTCAGTCTTTTCTTTTCTGTCGATGAAATGCAAAAGTTGCAGGGTATATATTGACACTAAGGGTCTTGAAATTATTTTTGTCTATAGTTTCTCGATTTTTTTTTTTACGCTTAGCCCCTTCAGCGTAATTATTCATTTTCTTCACTTTTGTTGTTGTACCCCCTTTTAAATAGTATTGCAATCTTTGATCAAATATTGCCATCTATTTTTATGTTCATTCACTTCATATTTGTAAAGATTTGTCAAGAAATTATTCCCATTAGTTTTATGTGGAAGATGTCAAGTTTCATGAAATATTTAACCTTTCGTACCCTGACAACGGGTACGACCGAAAATTTTCAATCGAGTTGTGACTTCCTCTAAACTGGGTATAGTAGTTCTATACCGACTTAGAGTTAAAGAGTTACATATAAGCGTGCGTTAACTGCACCGACTGGTTCAAGCCCCTGCTCTAGCAACACTATATTCTCATACATCGTTCTGAGCGGCATGCTAACATGCACGTATTAATTAAACTATTTTTTATAAGAAAGTAACCATCAGCAAACAAAGCAGGCATCGACTGCCTAATATGTCAACAATTAAAAAAGTTTATCTTGGTAGAATATAGTTGTGTCATTCGCTAAACACAGTCGATTTTGGTAGTGAATGGTGTTTTTTGCGGTTCACTATAGTAGATCATGAATGTACAGCTAAAGCCTTAATAGTTTTAATTGTGTATTTATGGTCGGGAATTATGGTTGGCAATATGGTCGAAGGTTGTGACATATCTCTACCATACTGCACCCCATGAATGGTTGAATATGGAGGATATTTCGATTATAAACAACCAGAGTCTCGAACATAATTATAGTTGTTCTACTATAATCACAACCATTATTTCCGACTGGGGCATTAGGTTTGTAACCAATACTCATATAAGGCACGTTAAACTCGCATAAGGTAGTATGTAAGTCTCCTATTTAATTTCCATTTTCTCTGATCTTCTGGGATGTTGAAGTATTTATATCTTATGATGTAAAACACATATACCAGCTTTCCTTTAATTCAACTTCTACTCAAGCATTGTAGAAACGAATAGTGACTATACTCAGTCCATTTCATCAAGGCAGTCTGGGCTTGGTCAAATTCCTGTACAACGTGACCAATTCTGTGGTCATTTCTGAGATTTTGCTCGGCTCATATCTTAGCACCGCCCACTACCTGCATCAAGAGAAATCTCAGAAATGCCAATAGAATTGGCAAGGCTGTATAGTAATTGCCTTGATAAAATGGACAAAGTATAAACTTCCCATACAAGGGGTCTACTCATATAAGGTGCCTATATTTTGGTCCTCATCCCCTACCTAATATGAAGTCTAACTGCATTCAAGTAAAGGTCTGCTGTAACTTATGAATGCGTGATGCTATTATTATGATAATCTCTTTTTGAGTCGTTAAAGAAGTTGTTAACTTTCTAGTGGCTATGGAGATATGTCACTGTACTAAACTGCATCTACATATATCTTCATAAATTTGTCTTAAAATGTATATCTGCGTTTAATAGACTTCAACTGAAGCCTATGGTAACGTTTTGTAGAACTAGTAAAACTGCAGGCTACCACAGCTAACGAGAAGCTGCAAACCCAGACAATGGGCCAGAAAATGACAAAGACAGTCTACAGGAACATGCAACCCTATACGATCTGCAAGCAGATACAGATCACGACGGTTTTTACGCAACAAGAAGAATAAAAGATGAAGAAAGTCTGCAGCAAAATGTAATCCGGATAGAAATACAAGAAGATGCAGGCCAAGAAAACATACGAAGAGAATGCAAGACAGGGCAGCCTGCAAGAAGATGCAGGCCTACAAGCAGTTGAAGGCCAAGAAGCTACAGACCAGCAATAAGGGGAAGCAGACCAAAACAAGAGCACTAGGCAGCAGCTAGGGCCGTAAACTAAGCGGCTACAGCGCAATGACATACAGGCGCTGGTGTAATTGTTCAGCGAGATGAACCTTTGTTTGGGGGGTACGGTGGGGAGGGGGATTCTGGCCAAAAGCTTCCTTGCAATTGATGAGACGGAAACCGGTCTTCTGTTGTAGTGTTCCCCGGACCTGTGGACTATGAGTGTTGTGTTCCCCTGACCTATGAACCATGAGTTTTCCGTTCATCGACCTGTGGACCATGAGTGTTGTATTGTTGTTAATATTATTAAAACTTCACGCCCGGGCCACCACGGACAGGTATTACAACCCAGGTTATGCATTTTGCAGCACCGGGAAGCCCGACACGCTGCTAAAGAAATTTCATCAAAAAGCCATTAACAGCTTACTCAAACGCCTGCAGGCCAAGACGACCAAAAGCCAATGTCGGCAATGAATTACAAACTCCAACAGACCAGGGTACGAAGCACTGACTGAACTGGCGAGTCCGGTATCTAATACTCTCCAAAGTGAAGGAGTACACGTCAACCGCAGCACATGTAATCCTCCTAGAGACCTTGAGGGCAAGGACAGAAGAATACTACCACTGTCATTCATTGTTGTACACCTTATAATACATACAGAGTCTGGCCACCTCTCTCCTATGGGACAGATTCACCAGATCATTTTCTGCGCACAGCCTACTGGCTGAACTAGCAAGTCAGTCCAGCAGATGCAAGTGACTGTCAGCAGCTCAAGCAAAGACGGGTGAGGAATACTCCAACACAGGCAGTAAGAAAGCATAAAAGCATCTGCGGACAATCTCACTGTCACCAAACAAAGAATTCATCTTGCTCACGAGCCCAGTCTTACTGAAAGCACGTGACACAAGTGGCCTAAAATGCGGTATACTTGATCATCGTGTTCTCTAGCGAAGAGAGAGTGTCACTAGTATACAGAACGAACAGCAGCGGGCCTAGTACGCTACCCTGAGGGACGCCAGACTCCACAGCGACTACAGCACTTAAAACACCGTCAACAGGCACACTCTGCGTTCGCTCAGAAACAATATCACGAATGATTGACAGAACCCTACCACCCAAACCATACTTGTGGACCACGAATGTTGTACTTCCCGGACCTGTGGACTATGAGTATTGTCTTCCCGGACCTATAGACTATGAGTGTTGAGCTTCCCGGACCTGTGAACAATAAGTGTTGAGCTTCCCGGACCTGTGGACAATGAGTGTTGTGTTCCCGGACCTGTAGACTACGAGTGATGTGTTCCCCGGACCTGTGTACCATGAGTGTTGTCCTGTTCCTGGACCTGTGGACCATGAGACTGATGAGAGTAGTGCAGTTACAGGAGTTGTGGACCATGAGTGCTGTGGTGCTCTCCGGAGCATGTGTGATCTTGTTGTCCCCCATATCTATGGACTATGAGAGTGTGAAGTTCCAGGAGCTGTGGACCATGAGTGCTGTGGTGCTCTCCGGAGCATGAGTGATCTTGTTGTCCCCCATATCTATGGACTATGAGAGTGTGAAGTTCCAGGAGCTGTGGACCATGAGTGCTGTGGTGCTCTCCGGAGCATGAGTGATCTTGATGTCCCCCATATCTATGGACTATGAGAGTGTGAAGTTCCTGGATCTGTGGACCATGAGTATTCTGGTGTTTCCCGGAATAAGCAGTTTAAATTAATGTACCGAATTTTCACACACGGCAATATAATTAGGATCTGCACTGACGGTAGTGGGTTGGTTCTGAATGCTATCGCAAATTGAGCTTACATAGCAGTCAATTCCACGGTCAAATTTTCCACTGCAGCGTTAAATACCAAAAAGTTCCTTAGCTGCTCTGTCTTGAGCAATTTCTTTAGTCCTTACCGACGCAAGTACACATTCCGACAAACACAGAGAACGAATCAAATTAATCATATAACTTACGTACCTTCCTTGTGAATATTCACACTAGTTTTATTATTAAGTAGGTCACAAAAACATGGAGGCACCCATATAGAGATTATAAAGCTATTCCTGTGAGTCACATACACATGGATACGGACATACATAGGGAAGCTACGATTAAGAGTTATGCAACGAAGGACTCAAACACTAGATGGCTATTTCAATCGAGCAGTTTACTTTCAACACAATAACGAAGATCGATCGAGAAAGGTGAAGGAAGTGCAGAGCAAATGACTAGCATAGGCGCAACATGTCTTCGGCGGACGAACAGAGAGAAAGAAAAACAATGCAGAGTTCAGGAGACGGCAAAATAAAGTAAGGATACTGAGCAAAGAAACAACTGGAGTGCTCGCGGAAGTTCACCGCACGCAGAGTAGCCCAACCTTTACGACAAGAGCCGGAGAAGCACAGAATCCCGAACAGACATTGTTCATAGGATGCGTACCCACGATTAGAATCTCACACTGTCACCTATCCTGCCCCACATTCGCTTCACTACAGAGACGGGTAAGCTATGGATAGCGGACGGGCCAAGGATTCGCAAGGCCACAATTTGGTTCCTCACCAACTTAATCCTTTAAGGAAGAAGTAAACATATATAAATATATTAAAAAACAAGCATCATTTATTATCTCGTAAACAGTGGATACGCCTAACGAGGTTTTCTTTAACCTTAATACTAGAATTTTCAAGAACTGGTAGTGTGAAGAGCAGGAGAAGCAGTTGGTGTTAAGAGTCAATTTGGGATCGCCTTCCGTGCTTCGCCTGGCTTCTCGGTGCTGGAGTGTTCCACGCAGTCGCAGTGTAAATTCTTAGCGTCCAGTCCGGGAATCGAACCCGAGCCTCCCTTGGTGCGATGCCAAGCCGTTGTCACTTCACCACCGAGAGGTGATGAAATCGTTTTTCCCGCTCTTCGGGTTGTGAATGCGACACAAGTTGCGAGCGGCAGAGTCACAGGTCTAGCAAAGGTAACCCTGAAATGGTGATTACAATACGCATCAGCAGCTGCCTGCAGGTTCGTCAGTCTCAGATATTTATTCCATTAGGGTATGCATCGCTCACACGCATAATAAATCGAGCTCCCCCAACTACCGTAATCTATAATATTAATAGCGTTGTTCCTTCGTTCCTTCGTTCCTTCCTTCGTTCCTTCCTTCGTTCCTTCCTTCGTTCCTTCCTTCCTTCGTGTGTTACGCCTGAATTCAATGTTCAGCTCGCATTTG
>LQNS02001155.1:16483788-16494172 GCA_001587735.2 Parhyale hawaiensis
CTGAGGCCCCACACCTAAAACACTTCGACTCGCCGATGTGATGTAAATTTGCTACGTGCGGTCACAGCTATGTTTTATTTCAGTCCTATTGAGTCCTCCCGTTGCATTCTTTGCTTCCTGGGGCTAACAGCTACTGTAATTTTCTTGAAGATCAGTTAATAATTTTTTTTTAATTATGCTGCGAACTGACATTCTGACACACAGTCAAACACACAAACAGACCAACCGATCATCACCAGAATTTATTTGTGTCTTTCAACGTTACTACCCATTCCTGCAATTTCATGAAGATCTGTTCGTAACTTTTTGAGTTGTTTTGCTAACAAGCATAAAATCAAACACAGAGACAGACAAACGAACGAATAGACAGATCGTCACAAAATTTTCTCATTTGCTCTTCGTGATATACCTATAGCAACTCATTTTATGGAATACGTCCATACCTTTTTGAGTTATAGCATTAAGAAAAGGCGACAGACAGACAAATAGAAGGATGATCGGATCTTCACCAAAAGTTAATCATATGTTCCTCCTAACCTACCTAATAATCACTGTACATTTCGTGAAGATCCGTCCATAATTTCTTAAGCTATCTTGGTGACAGACAGACAAATAGACATAGAAATAAAGAGACAAACTCGAGGAAAAGATAGCCTCCTTGGCGGAGGTAACTAACAAGCTAACATCAGAAAATATAGTATGAACGATATGAATATCGATGTAAATAGCTGTTCTGGTTTGTTAGCTCAGAGTGTGTATATTGCTTTCTATTGTCCGTATAGTGCTGACTGCTACCAGCTTTCTTAACAGTACATGTTACATGCATGCTTTGTTTGGTCAGAGCGACTGACGTGGTGGCCACACCGCCCTACCTGTCCCTGTATCCTATTCACTGTTTGTCCTCAGTCCCCATTCACTACCTGTCCCAATTTCCTATTATTATTTTTATTATTAGATTCAATTTTTATCATCCCAACCTCCATTTCCTATTCAATGTTTGTCCTCAGTCCCCTTTCACTACCGATTCTCGGTCTCCCATTCACTACTTGTCCTTCCTCTCCCTTCAATACCTGTCCTCCATCCTCATTTATTTCGTGTTTTTGCGTCCACCATGCACTACCTGTTCTCTCTCCTCCACTCACAAAACCTCTCCTCCGCCCCCCATTCACTCGCATTCACCACCTTCACTCGGCCCGCCTAAACACTATCAAAATTCATGGTCGCCACCGTTCGATCACGTCACTCGGAACATAAAAGTCTCCGCGACTGACGTCCGATCCTCAAAATTTGACCAAAATTTGCGGCGATATTTTGTCGAGGCCCCGAAATTTGCCGGTGCAAAACACACAAGTAAACTCGTAGCCGAAAATGAAACGTGAATGAAACGCGTTTGGCAGGGGCTCCCTTGCTGGGCAACCAGCAGACTCTCGGTATTTCTTCAGGGTAAACAAGAGGCTCTGATACCCTCTTGTATTGGTAAATTTAAATTTGAAACCGAGAAATTAGATATTTCAAGATGAGTGTTGAATTATGCGAGCTAAATTTAGTGTTTTTTACAAAACCGAAGTTTGTGTAGCTGATAAAACAAATAAAACCGAATTTATCATGTATCATATAATATCAACCTAGGAATAATCAAACACAGTTTGTGTAGCTGATAAAACAAATAATACCGAATTTATCATGTATCATATAATTTCAACCTAGGAATAAAGTATTCCTAGAATGAAATTGAACTGTCGATGAAACTTCGTAGATCATACAAGCAAAATCGCAAGTCGAAATATAATATTTTTTTATTAATTATTGAGTTTACCAAAATAAGTTGTGCCCCTTTTTTGTAAAATTTGAAGATTGCAAACGGTAAAAAACATCATTGCAAGCCGTAATAAATATTTCAAGATTGATGTATAATGCTGCAAGCTAAATCTTGTAGCTTTCTGCAAAGATAATGTATGCAATTGTCTCAGCAACACGCAATTAAATATTTCTTGGCGATGTAGAAAGTTCCATTTTAAATTCCTCTAGTTGTTAATAAACTTCAATGTAGCTATGCTTACTATAATTTAACTATGCGTGTATTATTCGTTCAAAATCCTTCAATTTAAATGTAAGGATATTTATAACAAAACGGAAAAAACTGAAAATAGTCGTAATGAATGAACATGAAAGCTCCATGAATTGGCAAAAGCACAATAATTGGAAATTTCGGAATTATTAAAGTTAGAATAGTAATACTTCCAAGAGAAAGACACCATGATCACAAGTACTCAATATACTTTTGAAATACAGACATGGAAGATCCAGTATATCAGATGTGTATTACACAAAATATAAATCTACTTAGAAAATAATAAGCAGGATTCATAAAAAATAATCCAGATTTTTTCAATCAACTTCAAAATACATACAATAGTCATAGCGGCAGCAATATGACCAGTACACCCACCTCGCCCCTGAGGCGGAAGGACAGATACACGCACGGACACGTTGTAAACTATACATTCTCGAGGATCCAACGTCGGCTGTACCATACCAACTACTAAATTCTTGTTATCTGATATTAAATTTATACAAGTAGCACTGTTTGCTACATGTATTTAGAGAGTTAACCCTATTATATGGCACATAACATAAAGAATGTAAGCCCCAGAATGCACTGGGGTGAATTATAATTTTTCAACTATTTTCCAAAATCAATGTAGCATCATTATTGTATGAGGTCTTTGGTATAATTGAAAAAAAAATCCCATTTTCAACAATGTTTTAAAAACGTCCCCGCGAAACAAAACGTATTAAATCCACTTTACAGCTAATGAAATGAAATGCGAAACCGTGCTGTGTTATTAAATCCTATGTACACAACGCTTTATTGTACGCAAACTGATTAACAACTACGGAACATTAAGATCCAAATTTGTAGAAATGTAGAAGTGGTAAGATAACTAGTCGTTCAGGGTAGCGAGTCTTCGCCCTGAGTCTCCTAATCCTAACCATCAAACTTTGCAACCCATAATAATAAAAATAATAAAAACGGATCACACAGTATTCTACCTGCTATCAATCGACGTTTCAGTTGCTCGTAAAAAGATTAAGAGATTATATCCTGCTGAAAGACCTTTACTGTATTATCATTGTTTTTACAGGTTTTTGTCTTCATTGGCGAAGATCGTAACTAATCTGCTTGTCCACCAAACTGGAAAAGGAAGAAAAAAGAATAATTGGGGCAGCTGGCGTATGATGTTTTTTTATTTATTTATCTATTTTTTTGCTTCCGTGCAATTGCTTGCGGAATTTAGACTGTGCAATAATTTTCTATACTATCAGAGAAAATGTGTAATACTTGCCAATATTTATACTCACATATTAAATTTATTTAGAAAAAATTAAATTATGTACGTAGTTAACGTACTCCTCGGTTCGGCTGCTGACCCATTGCTTTTCAAAATTTATAATTACAGATATTTTTCGATATTTTCACTGAAACTATGTCTTCTTTGTCTATAGATATATTGCATAATTACTCGTTTCTACACTTACGTTAGATAACTCAAACTTTTATCGCTTGTCCCATTACTTACTATGTATAATTTAGCTTTTACAGCCCTTTTTCCACATTTAGTTGAAAAAAATTTTTTGTCTACAAATGTACAGTATGAAAATATAACCAAACAATCAGCGTTGTTAACTGATTTTTTTGCCTTTGTCCATCTGTACAAACGTCACTCGTTCAATCTTTCAAAGCCAAAAAGCACGTTGAAATAACCCGCTTATCGAAACATTTTTTCCGGTAAAGACTCGATGGGAATTTTTTACCCCGGACTCGATGAGAATTCCCGCCGACCTTCAATCAATCCCGATTTTTATCCCGAAGAAAATTCGGTTCGGATTTTTGTAAATTAATTATTCAAAGTCTGTGAAATTTTACTCATAGAAGAGCGAACTGCGCTGTTATAATTTTGTGATAGAGGTGAAATATTATGAGTCGGTCTTAAGGGTCAACGTCAAGTACCTCCCAACTTCAGTCTTTTCAGCTTTGCTCGTAACTTCTGTTCTAAACTTTGTATAAAGTCCGCGTTCTCGTAACTGATTCGTACATCTGAAAATCAGGTAATTTTCTTCGTATGTGGTAGTAATTTATATAAATGGTTTTGACTTAGAAACTCCAGAGTTCTCGCGGCAACCTACAGCCCGCAGCATAGCACAATTCAAATAAAACACTTAAACATGCACTAAGCTCTCAGACCTTTCTTAGAAAATGATATATATTTTGCTATATCTGCAAGAGCGCCATCGGAAGATCCCGGATATTCACAAAAAAATGTTTAATTTCGGATGTTGACTTCGGAGCGCAGATTTAGCACTGACCATGTCGCCTTTATGGCAGCGCTTTTGCTTCACACGGGTGGGCTGCACTTTTTTGCATTATTACCTCCGCCAAAGAGGTTAAGTGTTCTTCGGGTTTGTCTGCCTGTTTGTTTGTTTGCTTCTTTGTTTATTTGCCTGTCTATCATCAAGATAACCCAAAAAAAGTTATGGACATATGTATTTTGACGAAATATACAGGAATTGTTAAGTATGTTAGGAAGAAGAGATGATTAACTTTAGATGAAGATCCGTTCATTCGTTTGTTTGCTTCTTTGTCTGCCTCATTATTCTTAACGCCATTAGCTAGAGCCTGGACATTGCCTGAAATAAATGCTTAATGCTTATTTTGCTTTAGCTGCTTAAAAAATGGTAAGATTTTGTAGCGCTTAAAATGCTTGTAAGCGTCATCCAAATTTTTGCTAGCGCTCAAAAGTTTTTCTTATTGCTTAAACATTTTTTCTAGCGCTTGAGTTGTTCCGGCAATTTGCCTATGTTTAAATTGTTCGAAGACCTTTTGTAATTTAGGGAGTTATCGTGTACCTGCCTATTTATTGTGCGCAACTACATACGAGAATAGTGCGCACACAAGGCGTCATTTCGTGGCCACGTTCGTGATCATGATCATCGTGATCACTGAAGAGCCCAAGAACGGCCAAAGAATTTGTAAACAAACCAGAGACGCCATGTCTATTCAAAATTTGGATCCCAATCGTATTTACACAAAAGACGGTGAGGAAGGAATTTTTAGAAACTGTTATTTATTTTGAAGTCAATAGATAACTGAACTAGCAGTACTTGATGCATTTTGAACCTGCAAAGGCATAAAACTAAGAGCGTGGCCACACGGGCGCCAATGTTGTGTTGCAACACAACTAATTAGTATTCAATAGCGCTTCAGCGCCCTAGGCTTCGGCTCGGACTCAAAAGAATGTATTAGGTATGACTGAAGCGTTTTTTTGCAGTTTGTTCACAAGCAGCAATGGTGAAGCTTTTAGAATACCTCCTACGTCTGTGTTAGTTTAAAGTTACAATGACGCGCAGTTTTAGCGTGACATTCAAGCACCACGGCAACGTGACGGCTGACGGGAAAAGTTGCGTGACTTAGTAATTTTACGATAGTGTGCTCACGTTATAACGAAACTACAATCCTGAAGTGAGTAATGCAAACAATCATTATAACATTATGAAGTTTATCCTTATATATAAGAAAACATCACGCACTTTACATTTCAAATTTTGAAATTTTTCTCGTCTAATGGCTGTAATCGCTCTTTGATCATACGTGATGAGCCCGCTAGTGAAATCACAGCTCGATCAATTTTCACCAATGATCACGGTTGATTGCTATCAGAATCACGTCAGAAAGAGGTCACAAAAACGCACGGATCATGCTGATGATCCGCAAGGTGGTCACAAAAAGACGCCCATAGACACTCCATGCACTTTACGTCGCGCTGTGTCACAACTCTGCAAAAAAGTAAGATGGTGTAGCTTCTGTAGCTTGTCACATGAAGAGCTCCATTTTCCAAACAAACTTACAAACTTTTTTCAAGCTAGCCTATGTCGACTGAGTTTGTTTAAGGCCGGTAATTCACTTGCAATTTCCAACTGACTTTTTCAACTGTTACTTATCTTGTAAATAATTTTAAATGTTTTTTTACAATCCGTTACCGAAACTTTCAATTACTAATTGAGGCAGATTTGTAGGCTTACAGCGGGAAAAAGGCTAATTCCATGATGGGTGTTGCTTTTTGTTACCTAGAGCAGAATGCCTGTGGTCTATGCCCCGAATAATGCCCGCTTAGAGTTGTTTTTCGTGTGGTCATAGCTCCAAAAATGTTTGAAATTATATTTATTTTTGTTTCGAGCGCTTATAATAGTAAAATGTTGGTAATTATTTTGCTTTGTATTTTTCCCGCCTAAAGTACAATGCTAAATTTCGTCAACATGAGGGCTTATTTTGGATATACTTGCTTATTTTTACTGCTTAAAGCGCTTAAACCATTGCTGCTTAGTGTCCGGGATAAGCCATAACTCAAAATGTTACGAACGGATCTTCATGAAAATTGCAACAACTGTTAGTACTATCAAAAAACACAAATGATTAGATTTTGGTGTTGATAAGAAAATCATGGTTTCAAAACCAATTTGAATTTTTCGTTACCGTTGCTCTGCTCATCGGGGGTATGCGCTCTCAGAGTGCTCTAGTATTATTATACTACCAGCTGCTCAGTGCCAAGTTTGCTGACTTCGCTAATAATCACAACAGTGGGAGTTCGAGCCGCCATCAGGGCAGGAAAGTCTTGACGCTGGAGAATGTGTAGTGTATCGTCAGCAATTCTTCCTTTTTTATTCACTGGTGGGCCACTGACCTTAGGGATAAGGGGGGGGGTGTGGTTGTCTATCGGGTATTCCGTTTATATGGCGCCATAGTCCTAACAATCTGTGGTCGACTGCAGCCGTACACTCTACTGGGCCTAACAGGGCCCTCACCCGCAGCACAAAACAGTGCATGTGGTCTTCATGGTCGGAGCGTGTGGTCATGTGACTTAACCTTTAGACAACGCCTAATTACAGTTATAATAATTATGCCCTACTCTGATGTCCCAGTAGACCACAATGAACAGGGTATTGAATAATTTTTCCTTCACTTTCTTTTATTTTAGGAGATAAAACTGAAGTAATCTTAAGCACAACATAAAAAATGTTTTGTATATCATGCTATACTTAGAGGGAGTATAAATAAGAATCAATATAGATATATGTAGGTAATCAATTCTTTATTTAGTGTCGGGCTAGGCATGCACAGTTGCACACTACTCTAGGTATGCACCATTACCCGCATGGAGCGCAGCCTCTCCACGTCAATGCTAGCTTCAGCCTAACCGATCAACCGTGACGCAAGAGTCTGAACCCTGGACATTTTTCCTGCGCAGACCGTGTGCGCGTGAGCGGCGTTCACGTTGGTGCGCCGCGCTGCCCGCTGTATCGCTGGTTAAGTTGAGTTAGGTAATGTTAAGTAACGTTTGGTAACATTAGGTAACGTTACATAACGTTAGGTAACGTTACATAACGTTAGGTAACGTTAGGTAAAGTTAGAGAGGTTACATTGGGTTAGGTTGGGTTAGGTTAGGTTAGTTAAGGTTACGTTAGGTTAGGTAAGGTTAGGTTAGGTAAGAAGGTTAAGTAAGGAGGTTAAGTTAGGATAGGTAAGGGTAGGTTAGGTTTGGCTAGGTTAGATTTGCCTAGGTAGTGTTTATTTTAGTGATGGCACGCGCAGGAAAGCTTACGTGAACGCAAAATGTCCAGGGTTCCGGCGAGTGCAACCGGGACAGACAGACGCGAACGAACGGACACGCGCAAGCGCAACTACGCTGTTCCTATTACATTCAGCCTGCCTCCCGCCAGCGCTATCGTTGTTCGCGACGATTTGTGTGTGTGTGTTGGTGAACGCAGATCGTGTGCGTGTGAGCGGCGTTCAAGTTGGTGCGCCGCGCTGCTCGCTGTATCGCCGATTAAGTTAGGTTAGGTTAGGTAAGGTTTGGTAAGGTTAGAAAGCTTAAATTGGGTTAGGTTGAATTAGGTTAGGTGAGGTTAGGTTAGAAGGTTATGTAAGGAGATTAGGTGAGGTACGGATAAGTTAGGTTAAAATAGGTTAGGTTAGACTAAGTAGTGTTTATTTTAATGGTGGCGCACGCAGGAAAGCTTACTTGAACGCAAAATCGTCGTGAACGACGATAGTGCGTCCCGCTACAGCTTTTCATTTCAGAGATTTACTGAAGTAAGAATGGCAGGGGACGACTGGAAATTTTGCAGGACATTAATGAGGTCATGTGGTCGAAGATGGTGGGAAGTCTTTGAAAAAAATGGAAATGTTTACAAAATATCAGATTTTTTTTGCTATTTTACACACAATCGCTTCTTGCCAGCCTGCCCTATTTCGTTTCTATAGAACGCTCTATACAAGAAGGGATATTCTGCTTCATTAAATGTTTTCAGGGATTTTTTACCTATGGGAGTTTTCATTTGTGGGATTTCCCAGGATTGGGATCCCCCGCACGGCCAGCAATCACCACCACGCGTGTCCCTCTGTCCACGTCGCTGGCGACGTACAATAAATCCCAAAATCGTCATACTTTCTAGCCTCTGAAATGACTTGCGACTGTAATTGCCACTGAGAAAAGGAATTTCCGCGTCGCTGGCCTCAATCACGGAATTTCTAGGAGAAAAACAGCCTTTAATATTCGAAAGGCAAAGAAGGCACTTCACTGGAAAGATATTCGGCGCGTTTAGCAGAGCTCTGGCAGAGTGTCAGAGCTCTGGCAGGGTGTCAGAGCTCTGGCAGGGTGTCAGAGCTCTGGCAGAGTGTCAGAGTTCTGGCAGAGTGTCAAAGTTCTGGCAGGGTGTCAGAGCTCTGGCAGAGTGTCAGAGCTCTGGCAGAGTGTCAGAGCTCTGGCAGGGTGTCAGAGCTCTGGCAGGGTGTCAGAGCTCTGGCAGGGTGTCAGAGCTCTGGCAGGGTGTCAGAGCTCTGGCAGGGTGTCAGAGCTCTGGCAGGGTGTCAGACCTCTGGCAGGGTGTCAGAGCTCTGGCAGAGTGTCAGAGCTCTGGCAGAGTGTCAGAGCTCTGGCAGAGTGTCAGAGCTCTGGCAGGGTGTCAGAGCTCTGGCAGGGTGTCAGAGCTCTGGCAGAGTGTCAGAGCTCTGGCAGAGTGCCAGAGCTCTGGCAAGGTGTCAGAGCTCTGGCAGAGTATCAGAGCTCTGGCAGAGTGTCAGAGCTCTGGCAGAGTGTCAGAGCTCTGGCAGAGTGTCAGAGCTCTGGCAGAGTGTCAGAGCTCTGGCAGGGTGTCAGAGCTCTGGCAGGGTGTCAGAACTCTGGCAGAGTGGTAGAGCTCTGGCAGAGTGTCAGAGCTCTGGCAGAGTGGCAGAGCTCTGGCAGAGTGTCAGAGGTCTGGCAGAGTGGCAGAGCTCTGGCAGAGTGTCAGAGCTCTGGCAGAGTGTCAGAGCTCTGACAGGGTGCCAGAGCTCTGGCAGGGTGTCAGAGCTCTGGCAGGGTGTCAGAGCTCTGGCAGAGTGTCAGAGCTCTGGCAGAGTGTCAGAGCTCTGGCAGGGTGTCAGAGCTCTGGCAGAGTTGCAGAGCTCTGGCAGAGTGTCAGAGCTCTGGCAGAGTGTCAGAGCTCTGACAGAGTGTCAGAGCTCTGGCAGAGTGTCAGAGCTCTGGCAGAGTGTCAGAGCTCTGGCAGAGTGTCAGAGCTCTGGCAGAGTGTCAGAGCTCTGGCAGAGTGTCAGAGCTCTGGCAGAGTGTCAGAGCTCTGGCAGGGTGGCAGAGCTCTACAGAGTGGCAGAGCTCTGACAGAGTGGCAGAGCTCTGGCCGAATGGAACCTCCGGTAGGTTTCGCCAGTCATAGAGCCAATCCAGCATATACAACAGTCCACCAAATGCTCTTTGTACCTCACTGCATCTGATACTGTCACTATGACCAATGCAGCTGCCTCTATCAGTCCGTCCCAAGCATTTCTAACACCGATGAAGTTACATCAGCCCACCAGATGCTGTAAGAGCAAAGCTAAACTATTGTTAGCTCACCAGATGCAGCTAGTGCAAAGGTAAACTATTGTTAGCTCTCCAGATACTGTTATTGCAAAGGTAAACTATTATTAGCTCTCCAGATGCTGTTAGTGCAAAGGTAAACTATTGTTTGCTCTCCGATGCAGCTAGTGCAAAGGTAAACTATTGTTAGCTCATCAGATGCTGTTAGTGCAAAGCTAAACTATTGTTAGCTCACCAGATGCTGTTAGAGCAAAGCTAAACTATTGTTAGCTCTCCAGATGCTGTTAGTGCAAAGTTAAACTATTGTTTGCTCTCCAGAAGCAGCTAGTGCGTAGTTAAACTATTGCTAGCTCACCAGATGCTGCTAGTGCAAAGCTAAACTATTGTTTGCTCTCCAGATGCAGCTAGTGCAAAGTTAAACTATTGTTAGCTCTCCAGATGCTGTTAGTACAAAGTTAAACTATTGTTAG
>LQNS02001155.1:16517578-16533501 GCA_001587735.2 Parhyale hawaiensis
GTGCGTAGGAACTCGGGCCTTAGGCGGGTAGGAACTCGGGCTTTTGGTGTGTAGGAGCTCGGGCCTTTGGTGCGTAGGAACTCGGGCCTTTGGTGCGTAGGAGCTCGGGCCTTTGGTGCGTAGGAGCTCGGGTCTTTGGTGCGTAGGAACTCGGGCCTTTGGTGCGTAGGAACTCGGGCCTTTGGTGCGTAGGAACTCGGGCCTTTGGTGCGTAGGAACTCCTGCCTTTGGTCGGTAGGAACTCGGGCCTTAGGCGTGTTGTAACTGGGGCTGCAGGTTCACTGACTTTAGTGTCGTCAGGACTCGAACCTTAGGTGCGTAAGAACTCCGAACTTAGGTGTGCAGGCCTTAGGTGTGTAGGAAGTTGAGCCTAATACGCTAAGACCTTAGATGCTTGTGAACCCGGGCGTGCACACCGTAGAAACTCGGAATTAGGCAGCAGACCTTAGATGCATAGAAATTCAGGCTTTAGGTGCGTAGGAATTGGGCTGTAGGCCCACAGACCTTAGGTGGGTTGGAATTCGGACCTTAGGTGAGTAAGAACTCGGGAATCCGAATCTCCGGTGCACACAGACCCATGGCTGTTCATTACTAAGATGTCAAGCGGAGACAACTAAGGTACGTACACGCACGTGCCTCTGTGCTAAAGACACGTGTAAACATTAAGGCAGGTTCACACGTTAGTCTTTTAATTAGGTCGATAGTTCACAAAGTACAGAAGCGCGCCTGCGTCTGTTCACATAATGAAAAAGTGTCCAACTTTTTCATTTCTCATTCACCCCAAAGTTAAAGACAAACCCGAAACTCTGCCCGTAACACGAGCTTAGCTAATGTGCTTCACGGTTTAGATTCTTTATTACAAATATTTCCTTTAATGCAGCTGCTTTTGGAGGGACAAGACGAAGCAGTGGGATGCTCTGAAGTATGAATTTAGGGCAAGAGACAAGCGGACGAAACGGGCTTTATGAGTTGACGTAGCGCTAGTAGTAGCGACATAGTATGCCTAAGTAAGGTAACGGTACTCTATCAGTAACAAGAAATAGGTCATACTTCAATATCTGCAACAGTATCTTTTTTTTTCAGTATTACTCTTACCTCGGGCAAAGAAATTGTGTTTCCGTCGAGTTTATCGGTCTGTTTCTTTGTCTGTCACCACGATAACTCAAAAAATTAAGGAACGGTCTTTACTAAATGTACAGGGATTGTTAGGTATGCTAGGAGCAACAGATGACTAACTTTTGATCATGATCCGTTCAACTGTTCATTTGCTCCTATTTCTTGGTAGCATACGCCAAACGTTAAGGACGGATCTTTTTAAATTTTCAGAAATTTTTAGGTTCGTTACTACGATACAATGAACAAATTTCGGTCTTGACCTATTTGTCTTTTTTGTTTGTTTGTTTGCTGGTCTGTCTCTACGTTTGTTTTAGGTTTGTAAAGATAACTGAAGAAATTATGAACGAAGCCTCATGAAATTGGGAAGAATTGTAAGACATTTAAAAGACACAAATGACCAAAGTTAGTGATGATCGCTTCGTCCGTTTACATATTATAACAAATGTACGTCAAAATGTTTGTCTGAGCACAACTCGAAAATTCAGGGACAGATCTTCAAAAAAATTACAGCTGTTAATACTATCAAGAGGCACAAATGACCAAATTTTGGTTTTGCTAAAAAAGAAATCTTGGTTCCGGGGAATTTTTCGCTAGCATTGCCCAACTTGGCAGAGGTATGCGCTCTCAGAGAGCTCTAGTTTTTTTTTAGTAATTTTTATGCCATACTTTTCCTTACGTATATTATTTATTCCTTCAGTTCTTTTATTTGTTAGTTTTACCAGTTTATTTTATTTGTTTGATTCTGTATATTTTCAGTATTTGAAACTAACTGTGGAATAAGTCGAATTTATTATATTGGATACTTTGTTTAAATCACCATATATGATGGTGATAAAGCACTCACCTTCGTCTGGCTTACTGTCTCACTGATATTGAATAGACAGATAAATTTATACGTATAAAGTTAAGCAGGAGTTCGATAAAAGTTATAACGCACATACTTTCCTTACTTACATTTCTTGTTTACTCCCCTTCAACCTTTATTTTTCCAGCTAATAGGAGGAAAATCTTTAGGCAGACAGAGGTGCAGCAAATGCTGAATGTACGCGTACACTAAGCCAGCCCGGTGAGGTCAATCTCAATTAAACTCACCAGGCTATACATGTCTGGAATATTGAGACAGAGGTTTTGAGTTGACTATTGGAAATCAAGTTTTAGGCGTTAACCGCAAATTGATAAATCTTGAGACGGCCAAAAGTTCAAGCCTGCTCCGTAGTATGATTTCCCGTTCGCAATATCGCAAGTGTATGCAAAATTCGTGGGTGCGATAACGCAGAGGAAATCGCTTGACAGCGTCCACAACCTGCTGGGTTGAAAACTCAACGTCCCATCAGTACAGATGTTGACAACTCCGTTGCTGACGCGCCTTTGACCCAAGACAATTGTAGTTTTTGGCCCTGATAATAACCTATTCTACTTATCGTCACTCCTTTACTTCTCTTAAATTTAGTAAGAAACTAGAGCACTCTGAGAGCGCATACCTCCGCAAGCGAGGCAACGGTAGCAAAAAATTCAAACTGGCTCTGAAACCATAATTGTTTGTATAAACTCCAAAATCGAATCATTTGTGCCTTTGGATAGTATTAACAGCTTGTGCAATTTTCTTGAAGAACTGTTCAGAACTTTTTGAGTTATACAGCTAACAAACGTTATAACAAACATGAGTCAGCGTCAAACATACAAACAAACCGATCTGCATCAAAATTTGATCACTTATGTCTTTTAACATTACTAACAACCCCTATCAATTTCATAAGGAACCATTAATTATTTTTGGAACTGTTATGCTAACAAGCATAAAATTAAAAACAGTGACACACGAACGAACAAACGGATCATTACCAAAATTTTATCATTTACTCTTTGTTCTATACCTAACAACTCGTTAATTTCATAAAAATTCATCCATAACTTTTTGAGTTATGGCATTAAGAAAAATGAGGCAGGCAAACAAAGAAACGGATGGACATATCTTCACCAAAAGTTAATCATCTGTTCCTCCTAACATACCTAACAATCTCTTTAAATTTCATCCAAATCGGTTCATAACTTTTTGAGTTATCTTGGAGACAGACAGACAAACAAAGAGACAGACAAACACGGCGAAAAAATAATCTCCTTGGCGTAGGTAATTAGTGCAAATACAAATACCGTTTGTTTACATTATCTAGGACAGAACGCGTTTTATTCGCAACCTAAAACGCGAGATAATATCCAACGAGTTAGAACGTGCGAAAACGCGCGCAGTTGAGACATACAACTCGAGAAACTCAAAGCCATCTACAATGACGCAATAGCACCCACTAGGTGTGGGTTAGGTTTTATCAGTAGTGTGAACTAGGTACGAGGTGTACGAGGTTCTATCAGTAAATTAAAATGAACTACGGCTAGTATCGTGCGCTAGGTTTCATCCATGGTGTGGACTAGGTTCTATCAGTAGTGTTGGCTAGGTGCAGACCAGATATTATGGCCAACGCTTTATCAGCAGTTTCCATCGTAATCTGGTTGCTACTAACACCCCACCGCTATTTACAATGGCGGAACCAACGCTTCTGTCTAAAGTTCTGGACAAGTCAGGTCCAGTGGTTTTAACTTAACTCGATACGACTTGGCCGTGCAGCTCAATGATACCTTTAAGGTATATTGAGATGCGCTGAGCAGATATGTACACAAACCCTAATGGAAATAGCAAATGGCTTGACCTACTGAAAACCCTCCGTAGTGTCTGAATTTCAATAACAATAAACTCCACGCCATTTTGAATGATACTGCAAGTGTTAAAGCCCCTACTGCATACAAGGGCGCGATAAGTTCGGCGAACACAGGGCAGAGTTTCGGAAGAAATGCACACCGAACATTGAGGTGCCAACACGAGACGGAGAAATTTCAAGACACATCGATAGGGTAGCTCTAAGTAACATACTTTTTATGTGAATATCATTACACAGTGAACAAAATCTGCAAGTTTTGGACTGTCATAGCTACTGCAACAATTTTACAACTGTCGTGCCCGCCGTGCAAAGCCTCCTGTGTGCCGGGCAATGTTCGCCCATGTAATTGGGGTTTAAGGAGAAACGTTCCCGGGTTTCGACTCTCACCTGTAGCTGCTTTAAGGAGGTTTGAACAGACATTGCAGACACACACACGAAATTTTTGCTTAAACATCCTGACTTTTGCTTCGCCGCAGTGATTGTTACTAGAGTCGCCTGTAAACACAGCCTGCCGGAATGGAACGCAACCTCATCCTGTGACTACGCGCTTGCGACTATACAGGACCTACTACATCACGGTGAACATTGCTCGGAAAACAGGAGGAATTGCACGGCGGGCAGCCGGTTTCCCCCGCTGCCCGGCAGACATTCGTTGTTGCCAGAGGTTTGCTCACTGCGCGAACTTTGCCTCCTGAACTGCGGGCAGTATCAGGCCAAACATCCAATTTACTTGCTAATAAGCCTTTCAAATTGTTGCAAAATTGTTGTAAACTAGTTGTAGTAGTTATTTCAGTGCAAATCTGGTAGATTTTGCTCGTTGTTTAACTATATTCAGATGGAAAGTGCTGAAACTAGAGCTGCCCGACCGACGTGTGACCTTGAGATTTCACCGTCTCAATGTTCGGCGGACACGTTCTCCGAGATTCTGTCTGCTGTTCGCCAGACATTGCCCGCCCGTGTAATAGGGCCTTTACTCATCCGATTTTGTCGCAATGAGGCACAACATAGACTTGCTCAGATTTCAATTGTCCAGAGACGGCTAAAAGTCTAATTTTTCTACGGCAAGTGCTAACTGCAGAGCTTGGAAGATCTTTTTTTAAT
The DNA here is from genome assembly GCA_001587735.2 of Parhyale hawaiensis. NCBI lineage: Eukaryota > Metazoa > Arthropoda > Malacostraca > Amphipoda > Hyalidae > Parhyale > Parhyale hawaiensis. Next base: position 16,522,507 of record LQNS02001155.1, read on the forward strand.
TTCTAGTGAGTTTTAGCTCGCACTAACGTACATTTTATTGCGATGTTCAAACACGTTAAGATGAAGTCACGGTCACAGGAACTTTTGTTCCGGGAAAGTGAAACGTTCTTGTTTTTCGACTCTCGTGTGCCGCGGGCTTTGAGGTTGTGTCTAAAAGTTAAGGCTAAGTGTTTACCATATTCTTGTCACATGAAGTGGAGCTATGTTGCAGCCTTCGAACCTGTGCAAGGACGCTAATTTTCTTGTTCTTTTCGATCCTCATTTCGGAAACCCAAGGCAAACTTGAGCTTCGGTATGCAGTCTTCAACCTTTGCTACCCATATCCACCAAATACCTTACCCTGCTCAATAGCTAACTCTCAAGAACCTATCATCCATTTCCGTTTCATATCTTCCCAACTCTCTTTTTACTCTCTTTGAACATCATCTACCCATTGCACCGCTTCTTACCTTTTCATAGATTTTCTGATGTTTCTTCACGCACTTTCACCTGTTCCCGCACCTCCTTTCCCCTTCATTCATTACAGTCCGTCGCACACGCTTCCCTTACCATGAAGATCCCCTTGAACTTGTTGAAACCCCGAAATGAAATTTCCTTTCCTTAACCCTATAACGGCTCTACCAACGCTTCTCAAACTTTCCATATTTCCCACAAATGCAAATATGCTCAAACCTCCGTAGCTCATCTTATACCCCTAATTCCTAGTTCCAATCCTGCGCATATACACCTAATTCCTTCTTCTATCCCAACCCATTTCTCGCCTCACTACTCATCCTTCCTCCAAAACCCTTCATGCACCTAATTTTTACTTATTCTTGAACATTTTATTTTCCTACGTCTTACTTCTTCTCGATCCCTTCATAAACTTAATTCTGACTTCTTCTCATACCTTTCATGCACCTTACAATATTTTCCTGAACCTTCATACACCTAATTCTCATATTTTTACAGCATCTTTCATTCAACTAATTCTTACTTCATTCTGAACCGTTCCTGTACGTAGCTGTTACTAATTCAGACTCCTCACACACACACAACTGTAACCCTACACACCCTTCCCAATCTTTGCCACATCCTATACACCACAGCTCCCCCACTCCCCCCTCCCAATACACCCCCACTGGGTCTCAATATTCATGCTGACTATCCAGGCAGCAATCAATTTTAGCAATTCCAGCGCGAGGCTCATTGGGAGCTGCGCCGCTCAGCATTCCGACGCCTGCAATTAATACGGCATGGTGCAAATTAGCCGTGTGTGTCCCGGGGGTGTATACGGGCCGTGAGTGTGTCATACGGCATGGTGCAAATTAGCCGTGTGGGCTGTACCCTAAGAGTCGCCTACAAGGTACGAATATTGCCCTTGCGGGTCACTCACTTATCAAGAAAACTAATTTCGAAAGACGTTCATGCAATAACTATTGATTTGAATTCTAAAGCCACGTACATATAACACATCGTCGTCTCAATTCTTAAACAGATAATGAAAGCTTACGTTTTACGGCACCGACAGATCACGAATATCCACTTGGAAAGTCAAGTGTTGATCATGAAATATACTGAGAAATTCACTTACTGAACATAAAATTAATATCAAAAACTAAAGTTGACCATTCGATTTGGAAGTTTCTTTTTTAGATCACAAAAAAAAAAACTCCACTGACGTTGAACGTCCCCCCGACGGAGGACGAATGCAACATCAACTGAACAGTAGTGGATTTTTAGCTATTGAAAACTGACTACAACTCATGAAAACTGCAAGTAAAGCTAACCTAAAAATTAGGAGTATCGCCCCGACAGTTACCTAGAGATTACGGAAATTTACTTTGAATGTTACGAGCTCAGCCCAAAAATCGCCTTAGAAAACTATAGACTACGGAAATGACCAACGAAAGTCGCTAACAGATTACGAGTTTTCACCAGAAATAAACACCAAAAAATAAACTAGAACGTCTCGGGGGCGTGAGACCATCACCCGCGGTAGGGGGGCATATTCAACGGTCATTTTTGATGAATGAGTTCAGGGCAATGCCCCATTCCCAGAGATTACAGATTCGCTCTTCAATAATTACATTGAAAAAAATATATATAACGCCTCATGCTCCAGACGATTTGCCGAGGTGGAGGCCAATTCGCCCCTGTGGAGGAAAACTCAACGCCGTCATTTTTTATGGCCAGCTAGGACTAGTTTTTTGGTTTGGATCACATCTAGGTCAACCCACCAAACTCCCTACAAAAAATTATAAAGACTGCCCAGCTCCTTCTACCTGCTTTTGGGTGGATAGACAAATATACAGATATATAGATATATAATATATATATATATATATATATATATATATATATATATATATATATATATATAATACCTAAATCTTCAACGAAAACATTATCACATCTCTCACTTTGTTCGCTGATGATAAAATATGCTCAGCATGCTGACAGTACGGTGCATTTTTTGAGAAATACGGCTAGTTAAACTGCATCATCAGCTGTTGCCTATATACAGATGTGTAGGCTACTAGAAAGTACCCTGCAAATCTGGAAAATTCGCCTTAGCAAATCAGTGACGCGTAACAAGCTGACTCAACGGCTCATTTAATTTTATCAATCACAATAAAAAGTTTAACTTGCGGGTAACAATCGTGATATGGAAACAAAGTTACAATCGAATGTTACCTACAGATAGCGAAAATCAACTTCCAAAGTCATTTATATGTAAACTTAGCTTCGGAATTCAGTTACAGATCATGAAAGTGTCCTTCAAAAGTCACCAACAAGGCAGACATGTTGCCTTGGTTGGGCACTAACAAAAAAACAATGAAACGCTGATCAGTCCCAGAGCTGCAGACAAACTTCATCCACTGAACAGCAATCTTGTTTTCTGCTGGACCGCCGCTCATCATCGCCTGCCTGGCTGCCTTTGCCTCATCTCGGGGATTGGGCCCCGATGGGGACAACAATATTATGTTCTTTCCTTTGTTTATCTATGTTATCTTCCATTCCCGACCAGGAAAACTGAAAAATTCAACAAATTTTATATTTTATTTAGTTTATCTATAATACCGCCCACTTCTCATCTTGAACATTAAGAATACAATAATGTTAAATCCAAACCATTGTTTACATTATCTTTGCTTGAAAAACTGAGGGATGCAGGAATATTATATTCCTTTTTAATGACATTATCTTCCATTCCCTTTTCAAAAATTAAGGAATACTTCTATATTATAATGTAAATTTACTCCTATGCTGCCCTTCGCTTGTCCACGGTATTTTCCATTCCCTGTCATGAAAGCTGACCGAGACAATAATACCATTCTCTTTTTTGCTTACATAGGCTCCCTTTCATGCTCTATCTGCTATCTGGAATAATGAAGGGAAAACAGAAACACTGCTTTCAGTTTATTTTCATGACTTTCATTACCCACTCGGAACTGGTTTGGGCTGTTGTGAGCATTGCTGTCTGTGTGACACCATTCACAGACAGCGCTGGATCAGCTTTCTGAAGTACGCCTTGTACAATAATTGGACTTAAAGTGTGAGGCGCTCGACAGGGTCAACTACAGAGGTGTACTAGCTGGACTTGCTTGGTGTGGGTGGCATGGTGCTGTGAAACTTTCACGATTTTGTTTGCGAGCGAACGCAAAGTGTGTCTTTTTCAGGTACCTCAGTCTCTGTGGTTTTGAGCGGCCCTCAGGGTAGCGTACTTGGCCCGCTGATGCATGTTTGTTCTGTACACTATTGATATGATCTCTTCGCTAGAAAACACGATGCTCAACTATGCTGATGATTCCACTTTCAAAGCAGTGTTACCAATCCCCAGCTTGTGAAATGTTGTCGACCAGCATGCAAACAAGGACCTGTCATGCGTTAGTGTATGGTGCTTCTCCTAGAGTTTGAAATGAAATGAAGGCAAGACTATATATACGAATGTCAATCTGTGTCGGACACTTTTATTCCAGTATCCACCTCTGAAGATAGATGACGCCGTTTCAGGTGTCTATCTTCAAGAAGATTCTCGGTATCATCTCTGATGAAAAGTTTACGCTTGAGCCGCGAATGAAACGTCCCGTATAACGTGCTTCAAGTAATATTGGACTTCTGCGCAAGGTAAATTCAGTGTTTGGTGACAAAGATGCAGTCCGTAGATACTTCTATGTATATTTTGCTGCCTGTGTTGGAGTATTGCTCATCGGTCTGGGATTCAGCTGCTGGCAGTCCGTTGCGTCTGCTGGACCGACTTGTTAGATCAGTCAGCAACCTGTGCTCTGAAAGTGACCTGGCGAATCTGTCCAAAAGGAGAAGGGCGGCGGGACTCTTTGTGTCTTACAAGGTGTAGAACAATGAAAGACATTGGTCGCATTCTTCTGTCCCCCCCCTCAAAGTAACCTCAGCATACCATGTTGAACTTTATTTGTGCAATATTATTCTCAAACAAACAAACAAACAAAATAAGATCTTGAATCTATGTAATAGAAACAAGATTATTATGCCAGTTTTCATGATAACCACAGTGGCACGACGCTGCTGTTCTAAGAGTTCAAATTCTTAGGCTAACATTTTACAGTACATATTCTGCAGCACGTTACTCTCTGTATGTAATGTAGTATGCATTGATTTCTTGGTTTTAAATGTATAAGGATGAGTTAAGCAACGTAGGTACATCATCAATAAAGTGTGATGATACACTAAGAATATTTGTTTATGATTTGGTGTCGATTACAGAGGTCGGCATCTCCGATTATGTTACGATGGCAATACCATCGCTCCATCGGCATCGAAACCAGAAATCGCCAATTTTCATCGGCGATGACCTACGATGAAATAACCGTCGGCGATGGCCATCATAGGGCGTCACAATCGGCGATAGACCATCGCATTAACACATGTTAAAAATGCAAGCATTTCAGACCACAAACATCGAATAAAACCAGCATCTCTTATAACCTCGGCCTCTGTGTGCTTTTCAAACCAGTAATACTGTTCCTAGCTGATAAAAGGTGCGAAATGTAAGGCCCAGGTTATTAATTGACATTGTTAAATCTGGGAAAAGTATTAAAATAAACCTTATAACCCCCTCTTTGTTTTAATGTAAGGTACTAAAAAATGAATGTTTCAAACTCGTAAGGCTGTGTTTCTGTAGTTTTAGCCTTATTTCATCGGCATCGAAAGTACAACCGATGACGATGCTCATCGTATGCTATCGCCGATGGCATGTTCAGCCATTTCATCTGACCATTTCTTCCTCATAAAACCATCGCCGATTGTTTGATGCGATTTCCATCAGACCATCGTTATCGCCGCTGGATTTTTGCGATGTAATATCGTAGTTTTTCCGATGGCGATGGTCTACACACACCAGTTCTGTGGCCATACAGAGAGAGCGAGTTATAGAAGCGAGTTCATAAGAGGAGAGAAGATTTGCGATAGGCGGCCAGACAGGTTAATAGAAATACTCAGAGTTTGGGACCTAGGAAGAAGCAGAATTGCTACGAGGGGAAATTACCTTCCCAAGAAACAGCTCACTGTATGCTAAACAGGTTCGAGAGCTGCTTGCAGACTATTTCATTTCGCCTTCTAGTGCTGTTGCTTAGCAAAATGCCATCTAGTTATAGAATAGACATTGTAAACAATCAACGCATGTGTACTTCTTTATTATTAAACCATTTCTTTATCCTTTCGGTCCGACTTGCTACTCCAGGAACCACCACGATTTTTTGCGCCTTATTTATTTCGTATATATAGCGTCTACAGCAAGTCTAGGACCACTGGCATCTGCAGTAATCGTTTCTTTACCGTAAGATATGACTCGTTGCCAACTGAGTGTCGTGTTGCTGGATCTGTGTCATTCTTCTCTCAGCCCGTTGAGCAGGTTGCTGTCTTTTTTATGGTTCATATTCAATTCATTATATACCGTTTTACAGTGATTCTACACTCTTTTATTTGAATGCATTTGTTTTGTACATTATTCAGAAATGTAACCATGTAAAAATAATTGGTAGACGCACTATTTTCATATATGTTTATTGAAATTATATACGATGCATTGCAGATGCCACTGAGGGGGGGGGGAAGTGCACATTGCACTGCAGTAGCAGTACTGTAAGATTGATTACATAGCATTGATGCAAATTTTATTTGAAAAAAGTGCAAATGATGGAAAGAAGAGTAATACATTTAGATATAAGTTTCATATAATGTTAAACTATGTTACTCATGCCAAATCTAATGTTACTTCATAGAAGGAGATGGATTTTATTATTCAACTTTATTCTGCAGATAGCAATGGAGCTCAAGAAATTGAATTCAGATGACATCCGTGAAGCCTTGGAGGAAGAAAACTGGGATTTCAGCTCAGACTACGATGAAGATGCGGATGACGAGTGCGATAGTGTTGTCCACAATGCAGTGGACCCTCTTCATATGCCTGAAGATATTGAGGTTTTGGTTAACTCAGGATAATATTGCTGATGAAGCAGCATTGTCAGTTTCTGAAAACACAACCGAACAAGGCCTTTCTAAAGAAGAGAATTCTTCGCAAACGTCATCAACAAGCCGCCAGCAGAAACGAAAATGGGGGGTTAAACCTGAGCCATCTGTTGAGTAGCAATTACGTCCAGCACCTTCTGCATAGGGTCCTGATATTTCCACTCCATTTGCAGCATTTTTCCAGTTCTTTGATGACGGCTTTCTCAATCATATTCATTACCAAACGAACTTGAAGAGCGTTCAGAATAATAAGCCTTCAAGCATTACAGAAAATGAAATGTATACAAGAATTTCTTGGAATTAACATTGCAATGGGATGCCATAATGTGCCTACTATTCAATCGTATAGAAGCACTGACGACGACTTGAACGTTGAACTCATCTGCAGAGCTATGACTCGTGATCGGTTCCGGGCAATACTCTCCAACTAGCACGTCAACGACATAACCAAAATGGATCGGAATAAAGGAGACAAGATATTCAAAATCAGACCACTACTTGATCATCTAAACAAGCCATTCATCCAAAGTCGCAAGCTGAGTGAGCATCTTTTAGTTGACTAGTCAACAATTCGCTTCAAAGAATGATCACCCTTGAAGCAATATAATCCAATGGAGCCCATAAAACGAGGCTATAAACTGTGTTGCCTGGCAGATGATGATGCTTATATCGATCACACTGACAAACAGGCAAGTTAGAGCCACAAAATGTCAGCGCAAATCGTAAGGAACTCCTCCCGAACAATTCAAATCATACGCCTTGCCTCCCATTTCCTTTTCCAATATTCCTAAGATTCTCCCATCTTTTCCATTTCCGTTCCTAACATTCTAACATTTCCAAGCAGTTCACTCCCAACCTTCTCCAAAACTCCCTTACGTTTCAGCAGTACCTTTTTCCCAGGCACTTTTTCAAATCATTCTGCCATATCTTCTCTTCCTCTATCGCATCCCCAACGATCCCCAGCATTCTTCCATCGCTCTTCCCCAACATTCCCAACCATGCTCCCACCTCACTTCCCCAGCATTTCTTCTCGTTTCCCTTCCATCCTTCTCCAAATCCTCTTCCTTTGATGCAGAGGCCTCATCTGAGCCCTGATCCTACAGCGCCTCCTCCATATCTGCCGCCCTTCATCTCCTGTGTTGTCCCATTGCTCTTCTTGGGGGCCTGGCCCGCTGTCCTTCTGCTTTTGTTTCGGCCCGCTAACGCTGTCCTATTTCTTCTGCTTGGGGCTAAACCCGCTGTCCTACTGCATTTGTTTGCGTTCAGGCACGCTATTCTATTTTTTTCTTTGTTTTTTTTTTTTGTGGTTGGACCCATTCCTGCTGTCCTCTTTCTTCTGGTTAGGACCACACCCACACTCTTCCTGGTTTTCTTTGGGTAAATTTACGCTATCTATTTCTTTTGATTGGGGCAAATCCCACATCCTACCGTTTTTGCGATACTTGTGCCAAGTTCTGCTGTCCTCTTTATTCTGGTTGGACCGAGCGCTGCTCTCCTATTTCTTCGAGTTGGGACCAAACCTGGTGTCCCATTGTTCGTCTTTCGATCCAGGTGTTTACCTTTGGATCCACGTTTGCTGTCCTGTAGTCAATATTCAAGTCGTAATCAACTGCCTGTCTCCTACATTTTGGTCTAAATCTACTGTCCTATTGTTTCGGTACAGTCGGTCCAAATCCACTTCCCCGTTAGGCCGTTACCTACATGTGGGTCACAGCACGCCGTTAAGTTATAGAATCTTAGGCAAATATTCTAAATTTTGAGGCCCTAGTATGATTGTACTGCAGCTGAGCGAAACATTTACCGCCTGAAGTCGTCATTTATGTAGCAATTAGCAATAAAAAATGAAGATCAGGCTCCTGAACTTCCTATCAAATGTGATAATTTTCCTATGTAAGTATCTAATTGTTGGCACGTTTCCAGCTGAAATTTTCTACCAGTAAAATACTCATATAATAAAATTCCTTCTATCTATGTCATGGCTCTAGCACCTTTAGCAACAATTACTACCGTCGTATTACTTATTGCTGCACATTATTGGTATGTATAAAGTGCAATTGTAGGAATGTATATACTGTACATACAATATATATATATATGCGTGCATGTTTGTATAATAGTCATTAATAGAGTCGGGTAAGGGACTCGAACTAGAGAGCCTACGCTAGCCTGCCTCCCCTCTTTTTATGTAAAGTATACCGTATGTAATGAGAAATATATACAGTATAGGATGCAGAGTATTGAAAAGGGTCGAACAGCGCTTTGCATCCTTGGCACAATCGGAAGCTAGGAAAACTTATCAACATTTCTGCTAAAGAACTATCGTTGCAAATTTTACTTCGTCCTCATTTCATAATGTGTGGGCCATGAAACAAAGTCATGCAACGGGTCCGGCCTTCAATGAATAATGAAACTTCTGATGTGTGGGATATCCCTAGGTATAGCCTTGCCTTTATTAAGCCTATAGTTTTTTTTCTTGTATAAATTTACTCCTATTTCTAGCCTCTCAGCAAACGGAATTTTCCGCAGCTAATATTTTTCTATTCTAAAAATTAACTATATTAAATACTTCAGTTTTCAGTACATAAATTTCCAATGACAAGCCCCTCGCCGGTCAGAATTTGCTGGAATGCAACTGGAAATCTGGGAATCCAGTTCCGTGGGATGCGGTAATCCAATCGCGCCCTAATTCACCTTTTAAATTAGCTGATTTTTCAGGCTGCGGTAGAGACGCGATAAATCCTGGCCCGATGTGGTCCCGCCCGAGGATGGGCGGCTGGTCGGAGGTGTGTGGATCTGTTGCTGGATACTGGACAGATGGAGCTCGAGAGATATGGCTGTTAGATACTGGACAGATGGTGCTGAAGATGCCCTTCTGCTGTATACGTGAATACTTGACAGGGGGTGCTGAAGAGACCCATCTGCTGGATACGTGAATATTTGGCATACTGGACAGGGGGTGCTGAAAAGACCCATCTGCTGGATAAGTGAATACTGGGTAGATGGTGCTGGATAGGTCCTTCTGCTGCGTGCTGGACAGATGGTATTGAGGATCCTGATTACTGGGCACCTGCTGCTGGATAGACACGGCTACCAGATGCTGGGCAGATGGTGCTTTGTATGCTGGATACTAGGCTGATGATTCTAGAGTGGTATTATGGCTGGATGCCCTACGGATGGTGCCCGGGAAACATAACTGCTGGATACCGGACTCTTGTAAGATGGTTCTGGAGAGGAACGACTACTGGATACTGGACAGACAGCGCTGGGTACTGGACAGATAGTGCAGGATACTGGACAGACGGTGCTGGATGGTGGACAGACGGTGCTGGACTCTAGACAGACGGTGCTGGATACAGGACAAACGGTGTTGGATACTGGACAGAGGGTGCTGGAGAGATTGAGCAACTGGATGGTGGAAGACGAAAAGTTTTTTCCAAAAACACCAACAACTATTTTTTTCCATCCGAAACAAATTGTTTTCTACACACAATCAGAAATTTTTTACTGACATCACTATCAGTCATTATCTCGAAATCATCAACTTGAAGTCTTGGTACTCACTTCATCACAACACCTTTTACTAATTCCTCAGTTGCCCCAACACCTTTTCTCAATAAAAATCCTTATTTGACTACAATTAAAAAGCGTTTCTTACTAAACTCCGTATTTCATTGTACCCTAAACCCATTTCTCACAAAACCTTATTTTTTGCACTGTACAACCGTTTCTTAGTAAAAAATAAACACATTTTAACTGGACCCTAAAATCGTTTCTTGTTAGAATCCTTATTTCTTAAGTACCTCAAAACTTTTTTTTTTTCGACCTCAAGATCAACCTTGTCTCGCCTTTCCTAACTCCTCAGGAGCTTGGAATGGGCCATAGGGTTAGGTTAGTTAGGTTAGCTGATTCTGTGTTACGGGGAGCAGCCAGTCCAGGGAGGGGGTCTTGTAGGGTACCTTTGCATTAGATGAACTTCTTTCCGCTTTCTCACTCCTGCTGATGTTACTTTCTTTCGTTGTTTCTCTTCCTTTCCGACTTCCTGCCCCCATGCTCGTTGGTCCTGCGTGAGAACACCCTCGTGTACGGGCTCCACGCTTTTGTCGGCATGCTGTACAGTACTTCCCTTCTTCTGTGAGGTCGCCTATGTTGTTGGAACGAAGGCTTCAGCTACTCAATATAGAAATAATTACACTCTCTGAAAATCATCTTCCCATTCTTTCTACGTTCACCAATACTTTACCTCTACTCTCTCTAATACATCAGTTTTCATGTCCCCATGAAGATTGTATTTATTCTGGACGCAAAACTGTGAGAAGGAACTACGTACGCAATGCTCCGATGCAGCCCTTGAAAAGTTCCGTTTCCTTTTATAAAGCAGATTAGCTCCCGTGATCGCCGGGAGCTTTCGATCTTCCTCTTTGAATACAAGACTCGTTTGTATACTTTTACGAGAGGACAAACTCAGCCAACTGCCTTGTCGTTTGAAACGTTGCTACCTGATTCTTC
>LQNS02001155.1:16539519-16549554 GCA_001587735.2 Parhyale hawaiensis
CTAAGGATGCCAGCACGATAAAGGATCAATGAAGAAAAGAAGAAAATTAAGAAGCAAATAAGAGAAGAGGAGATTCCGCACCGGCCTAGAGGCAATAGGCAAACGTATAGGTTATTGCGTGAATTCTTCACGCACGGGTCCACTAGTAATTAATAATTATATGAAGAAAACCCAGTTTTCTACTCTAGAAATTCTATCTAAATATTAGAGAATTTAAATATTTTGATAGTACTGTATTTATCAATCTTCCCTTCACTAATTGCCTACATACGATCGGATAGTTTCATTTTACATTCTTGTAGAATATAATAGGCATTCCTGTAGAAATTGCAGCACGTGGTTCTCCACTTCAATGGATTCCTCTGTTCCTCCTCCCTAGAGAAATATTCTCATAGCTTACAGTGAAAACACTGTTACTTCTATGGCTACTTATCTTTTATGTTGCAGGATACCTAATTTCACATAGAGTAGAAGTAACAATTTCTCAAATTTCCCTCTCCTTGTCACAGTTCCCTGTAAACTATATCCCTACTTCCCACTATAAACCTTTGTATTTCCATTACTTCTAATAAATCGCGTGCTGTTTTATCTAAAATGTATATATTAGTTGATAAAAACTCAAAAGACGGTTATAAAGCTTAGAGTACTTATTTCTTCCGTTATTTTCCAATTGTGTATTACATTCTCCTGTAAAAAATTGTCATTTAACCCTTGAAACTAATGAATTTCTATAATTTTTCAGCTGTCATCCGTCATTATTTACTAGGAGTGTTTTTTTCAAAAATTAACTAGTTAATTCTTGCGTTTTCTTCTACCCATCGATTTCGTTATAGAAAATCCCCATTCATATCTACAATACCAACCGTAGGTCGATTAGTTACAGGTACAAAATGGGTCCATGGACTTGAATTTTCACTTAAACGCCTCACCCCCTCCACCAGTATTGGCTGCAATGTGCAACATAACCCCCCGATCATAACATTTCTCCATTAAAATCCTTATTGGTATACTGTATTTTCATATATATCCATCATTATTCAGTTCTAATCTCACGGTTTTACTCATAAATGCAGCAGCGCTAAGGAAAACAGTCATTTTATTACTTTTTCATCTATTCATCGAATTTCCCGTGAAAAAGTCCCCTTACCCTTCCATTATTCCAACCGTGGGTCCATTAGTTGCAGGCACCGAATGGGTCCATGGACGGGAATTTCCATCTTACCCCCCCCCCCTCCAGCATGGGCCACAAGTCCAATATTAGGCCCGGTTGCGCAACTCGCGCTAAAGTGTCTCGAGGAGACGGAGAGATGCCATTTGGCCGCCGGCCCGCGAGACACTAAAGTATTGCCCGCACCTTGTCTTTGCGACAGCGTTGACATGCAGAAAACTCCGGCGTCGCTTCTTCGGTCCGCACTCTGAAAATCCCGCGGATTTTCCTGAATTTTACAGATGGGGCCCAGGCCTGGAATATATGCCACCACCTGTGTAAATAACAGCGTCCTTGTTCTTGAAACTGTGCTGTTTACTAATGGCACAAGGCCAGGAATGTATGGCATTTGTGTAAATAACAGCGTCCTTGTTCTTGAAACTGTGCTGTTTACTAATGGCACAAGGCCAGGAATGTATGGCATTTGTGTAAATAACAGCGTCCTTGTTCTTAAAACTGTGCTGTTTACTAATGGCACAAGGCCAGGAATGTATGGCATTTGTGTAAATAACAGCGTCCTTGTTCTTGAAACTGTGCTGTTTACTAATGGCACAAGGCCAGGAATATATGGCATTTGTGTAAATAACAGCGTCTTTGTTCTTGAAACTGTGCTGTTTATTAATGGCACAAGGCCAGGAATATATGGCATTTGTGTAAATAACAGCGTCTTTGTTCTTGAAACTGTGCTGTTTACTAATGGCATAAGGCCAGGAATGTATGGCATTTGTGTAAATAACAGCGTCCTTGTTCTTGAAATTTCGAGGCATTTGACGGACGGGACAGGACCCGTGAAATTGTGGCATGTTTATTGCGACATTAGCTAGAACTTAAATCCCCGTATTTCATTCATTTTTTTCGATTTAAATGCACTATGTTCAACATAAAATCCGCTAACATTATATATATATGTCCTTGTTCAAACTTATATGCTCCATTACATAAATATTCGTGTATGCATAATTAGCATTTAAATAGACGTGCTTCATAATTCAGGACTATGGAAATTATATCCACAGACATAAACATCTCAGCTATTGCTTTACGTATGAGCACATCAGGATGGTTTTGGTGCAGTGTATACTTAAGAACTTATCATCATTTACAAGGAAAATACGATAGTCATTCCAAAAGTAATGCCTCCTATTTTTTTTTTTTTTTCAATCAAAAAGTTGAAGAGCTACGAGAACGGATATGGCACCATTAAAACGAGCGAACTTTTTTGCTCCATAATTTATTTCTCTTCGTAGCCACTACCGTTCCCAATGGACTCTTGCGAGGGGCGAGGGATGAACGAGAGCCTTGATGCCTCGGTCGTAAAAGTTAGCACCATTTTTTCATGGCTGCGATTACTGCGCTGTTGTAGAGGAAACGCTGCCTACGTAATGCGCCCTTCAGAGGTCCGAGTAAGTGGAAATCTGCAGGTGCAAGGTCTTGACTCTATGGCGGGTGAGACAGCACCGGCCAGCCCAACTTTGTCACGCTATCTGTGGTTTTCAAACTTGTGTGTAGCCTGGCATTGTCGCGTTCCAAATGGAATGTTTCCCTTTTCTCTTGCCTTACACGGGCAATCCCGGCCTTCAGTTTGGTCATCGTTTCAACGTAACGGTCAGAGTTGACAGTCACCCCTCACCCTTGTCTTTGAGAATCAGTTCTGATGAAAGCATAAAAAAGATTAACGTAATCCCAAAACAACAGAAGGAAACGCTACTGAATGTACTGCACCAAACTAACAAACTGATGTTAATCGTATATTGCAACAGCACTGCAATCAGTAGGCTAGTGTCCTGCAACAACCAGGGTCTATCACTAACCCCTGTGCAGTGAGCAGGTCTACATATATGAGCATAGATTTTCAGCCTTGGAGCCTGTGAGCTACAGCGCTCGTGTACATTCCTAATCTAGCCTAATGACCACAATTTTGTCCCGTAGCCTTACAATGCAACTGACCGCGGGAGGCCCGAAAATTCAAGCTATCATACGAGACAGCTGTTACTGTGCTTCACGCAAATATTGTACAAAGAATGCAGCTTCAATGTTATTGACATTCATGTATGCATTCAATTGGCATTTTTATTAATAATATTAAAATAAACCAGACTGGTCACTTGAGAGCGGAGGAAAACTCCATACGGTTGTCAATCCCACACAAGCAGCCCAGCCAGAAAAGAAATAAAGGTAAAGAGGTTAAGTCTAGTTGACTGCACTCCTCCCCCCCTCCCTGAGAAACCCACACTGATTAATTCGTGCCCTAGACATAGGCCAACTGGCCCCAGAGGAATAAGCACAGCTGCAGCCAAGGATGGGCCGCTGGGAACTATGACGCTGATACGGAAGGTTCAACGACTCGCCACCCCCTACCCTAAGGTAAGTGCCTCCACGACAGCTATGCGTACCAAGCAAATTTGCTGATTCAGCTCTCCGAGCGCCCTTGAGGAAGACCGCGCCTGGCTTGGGAATCGTTCTCTTGACCCTCAGCTCTACTGTGCAGCACGCAATGTCCGCTGGAACAGTGACAGAATCAGATGACAGAAGCACTCTATTTACAAAACGTTTAAAGCTGCCACTACTCTAACTATTTCTTTCTTCCGTTTAAAATAATCCTCATCTTCAAAAGATATTTTCCTTATAATATGTAAATACACGACAGTCATTCTTAGTGTAAGATAATTAGACAACTAGGTGGAACCTGTAGAAATTCCACAGAATAAAAGCAATGTTCTTCATTGATATCTAAGATGCGTATCTTGCATACGAAGTGTGAAAATATGTTCCAAGCAAACAGAAAAACTTAGAGCGCCTCGAGGCTATGCTTAGATCGTATACTGCTAAAATCCGGTGCATTCAAGGTTTAAACTATCATGAAAGACTTGCTCAACTAGAAATTTACTCAACTCAGAGGAGATTCGAGCGCTCTACGATCATACATATATGTTTGGTATATTCTATATACTGTCAACGTCAATGGGGAATCCAGGCCAGACACTCAGACCGTATTGGTCGCACTTGTGAAGTGCGAATTCCGATCAGATGCAATAGCCACAAAGTATTCTAATAGTTTCGCGGTCCGGGGGCAAGATTATTCAGAAATAAATGCGACGTCACATTCGAAATCTCACCGTTACAGAGACTGCAAAATTTAAAAACTTACTGGACACATACTTAATGCGAGACAAACGTGCTGTAAGCGGCTGCGTGAACTGTGGGGATAACTCGCTGTTAGCCATCCCGCTGGTCACGGACTGCAGCATCACCTCTGCACAAAATGGGCGGCGTGCATAACGTCACCTGGACCTCGTCCGAAGTATCATCAAGGTAATCAAAGTACGGTAAGTCAGACAGTAAATCTTCTACCTAAGACCTGCGAGCAGTAGCAACTTAAATTTGAACTTGACTCCTTCTATAGATCTCTTCCCAGATAGTATCAACTATACCCTAATTTTCGCCTAGACAGAATAACAGACAAAGACACAGACAAACCCGACGAAAAGATAACCTCAGTGGCAGAGGTAAATATTTGTACTTTCATTTTCAGGTGAAACATATGATATAAATTTATGACCTATTAGACTTAGACTGTCCATGACCCATTCAGTCACCATAGATGAATGTTCTATTTCTTTTCCAAAATACAGAGCGACGAATATTTTTCTGAAATAATAGCACAACTGAGCCGTATCCAGGATTCAGTGGTCACAGAGCTTATTATTGAATTTACAAATTGAGGCATAACAGTTCTGATGTCCCCACTGTCCTATAAGTTTATTGTGATTGTGTGCACGGTTGCGTACAAGCAAACGTAAATACAAGCAAGTATAATTATCAGACCTTATCAGACCCGAGCTGCATACTCTCAGAAGCAGTGGACCTTGCGTGCTGCACAGTTGTGATGAGTGTCCCGGGTACGATACCCGGGCCAGATGAGCGATCTTTGTCATGGCGCGATGAATCAGCAAAACCTGTTTGGTGTGCATAGCTATCGTGGGGGTACTTACCTTAGGGTAAGAGGGGTGGCGTGTCATTGAACCTTCCACAAAATCCTCCATAGTTCTTAGAGACCCGTCGTCGGCTGCAGCTGTACTTACTCCTCTGAGGCCAGTTGGCCTATAGGGTAAAACCCCCAATGGGGACGCACCATCTAACCACATACCCTGGGTAAAATTGTGCATGCAAATGTTGCGTACAAACAGTGCAAAAAGTGTATGATAGTGCAAAAAGTGTATGGATGTTCAAACTTTAACTTGCACTATTTATATGCAATATTAGCTTGCACAATTTTGCCCATGGTGTGTTTTTTAGCTGATGCGTCTCTATTGGTGCATGCGTCCCCATTGGGGTTTTTACCCTATCTGCTGCACGAACCAGTGCGTCTGCGTTTCTCAGTGAAGGGTGCTTTCAGAGTTGACTTTACCTTTACTAGACGGCTCTTGACCCATTGGGTCACTATCACCATCTTTGCTTTCGCAAAAACAGGTGTTATTCAGCTGATCATAGACCACACGCTATGGCCGTCCACTCTTGCCCATTTAGGTCACCACCACCTGCTTCTTTGCTTCCCAAAGAAATATCTAACACTCTACCTGTAAGCAAAGGGAAATATATATGTGTAACATATTTCAGGTATATTCCCCGTATCCCCTTTAAATTGAGCGTGCCCCTTCTTGCAACCGAGCTCAGGTTCATTTTACGTATCATGAATAGAACCGAATGAAATCTTTAACGCTCGAATTTATTGTTATCTGACAGTGGAGAATCTGTGTGTAAACAAGCAAACAAATGAACAAGTCAAGTAAAGCACTCGGAAAGCGCATACCTCCACCAAGCGAAGCAACGGCAGTAAAAAATTCAAATTGGTTCTGAAACCATAATTTGCTTTACATGAACACCAAAATCTAATCATTTTTGCCTTTTAATAGTATTAACAGTTTGTGTGATTTTCTTGAAGATCCGTTCATAGCATTTTGAGTTATGCTACTAACAAACTATATGATAAGCATAAGCCAAACAATCAAACGGATCAACCGATCAATACCAAAATATAATCATTTATGTCTTTTAACATTACTAACAACTCCTGTGAATTTCATAAAGATCGATTCTTAACTTTTTGAGTTATTGGACTCAGGAATATAAAATAAAACATAGCGACAAACAAACGAACGAAATAACAGATCATCACAAAAATTTTGTCATTTACTCTTCGTAATATACCTAACAACTCAAGTAAATTTTAAAAAACTCCGTTCATAGCTTTCTAAGTTATAGCACTAAGAAAAAATGGCAGACAAAACAAACAAACATACCAACGGATTTAGACCAAAAGTTTATCATCTGTTACTGTTAACCAGAGATCGGCATCTCCGATTATGTTACGATGGCAAAATCAATGGCAATACCATCGCTCCATCGGCATCGGAACCAAAAATCGCCAATTTTCATCGGCGATGACCTACGATAAATAACTGTCGGCGATGGCCATCGTAGGGCTTCACAATCGGCGATGGACCATCGCATTAACACATTTTAAAAATACAAACATCTCAGACCACAAACATCGAATAACAGCAGCATCTCTTATAACCTCGGCCTGTGTGTGATTATCAAACCAGTAATACTATTCCTTGCTGATAAAAGGTGCGAAATGTAGGGCCCAGGTTATTAATTGACATTGTTAGATCTGGGAAATGTATGAAAATATACTTTGTAACCCCCTCTTTGTTTTAATGTTACTAAAAAATTGAATGTTTCAAACTTGTAAGGCTGTTTTTCTCTAGTTTTAGCCTTATTTCATCGGAAGTACAACCGATGACGATGACCATCGTATGCCGTCGCCGATGGCATGTTCAGTCATTTCATAGAACCATTTCTTCCTCATAACACCATCGCCGTTGGAGAAAATGACCATCACCGATGGTTTGACACGATTTCCATTGGACCATCGCTATCGCCGATGGATTTTTTGCGCTGTCCCATCGTAACATCGTTGTTTTTCCGATGGCGATGGTCTTCACATCATCACCATCGTATAATCGGCGATGGCATCATGCCAGGCTCTGCTGTTAACATGCCTAACAATCCCAGTAAATTTCGTAATATTTCGTTCATAACTTTCTGAGTTATCTTGGTGATAGACAAACAAAAAGACAAATGGACAAAACAAAAATAATATAAAAACATAACCTTCTTGGCGGAGGTAATACCGTTGACAGACTTTAAGTATAATATAGATAGATTATTATTCCCGAGAGCTTATCAGCGATAGCCAAATCTCTCTGATCTAAGGGCTTGTTCGGTTGGGTCCTGATATTGAGCCCTCCAAGCTTCACGTGTCCCAAACTGTAGACAGGTGCGCTGGCTTCGCCCCGGCGAATTGGGGTTCAGGCATTAAGCCATAACCGGTTACCCCTGAGACTTTCAGAAACCCAGTCTGGCTCCTTAAAGTGGAACTTTCACTTGGCTCAGCGTCTCGCGTCGCTTCCAGCACGTGCAGCGCGGCAAAGCCAAACTTTCTGGCCAGAGCATCGGACAAGCTAAACCTCGATGGCTGAATTTCAGCGCCCACTCGAACATGCCGAAAGACTGAACGGTGGTCCAACAAACAAAGCAGGCATGGACACACAACTTCTAAGCGCACCTTAAACCTTCCTGAAGACCGAAGTGACGTCATCATTGCCTCTTGGCGCCGCATAGGATACCTAAATAGCACTGGTATCATGGATACGATCCTACATATAATCTACTGTAAACAGTCAATAGTGACGTCATCGTCGTCACTAATTTTCTCAATAAAATGCTAAGGAAATGTCCGTCTGTGCCTGACATGCAAAGGCGTAACTGGAACCACGAGCGGAAAATATGATTGATGAATGTAGTAAGACGATAAATAAGAGCGATCCATTAAGAGCCATGAGACAATTATTGCGTGCGTCCGAAAAGAGAAGAAATAAAGAGGTGAGAGGCAGCACAGTGCGCGGTGTTGCCGTCCTATCGTATGACTGAACTAACTGGTCATGGCAGGTCGCTGCTTAATTGCGTTACTTCCAACACACGCGACTGGGACCATCAGTCATGGTGCTCTGGTGACTGCTTGCTCTAAGTCACGCTTAGTCAGCCTGACTAGCTAACGGTAAAAGAAGGGAAATGACTGGTCCATCGCAGTAGAATGTAAAGAAAATTCCCATGGTGCAGTTGATACAGAAGTTATGTTGATTATAACGTAAATATTGAATAAATATTTCTTGCGATGCACGTTCGCGTGTAGTCAGGATGACTAACGTAAAAGAGGGAGGGAAATTATTCGTATATCGTCATACAACTATAGGAAAGTATATATTATATAATTCATTAAAAAGTCTGTCTGACTTTAACGCAAAAATTAAGTAAATATTTCGTGTATAATTACATTGAGTAAAAAACATGCACGCCAGACAATTCATATGTAGTCATGTTGTTGACTAGCAAAAATAGAGAATAATTCTTGCATGGCCCTCAAAAGCTAGATGAAAAACACGTGACGTAATACGTAGGTAGATACTCGTGATGATTAACGAACCGATTGGACAAGTAATTCTCTAAATGTAGCACTGCTCAAGAGCAGTTGTGGAAACCGTAATACAAATTTTGTCATGCTAGCTAAAGGTGGGTTCCAACTATACGCTTTTTGACGCCTTTAGAGCCCGTAGCAATTGTTTAGTTACTGCTCTGTAAACTGTGGAACAGTGAGCAGAGTTTTGCCCTCTTATTTATCCTAAATTTTAAGAGATATCCAAAGCTCGGCATACAGAAACACTTGCTATAATTATAGACAGCGAGAGAGCTGATATTTTAATACGTCTTTGGCATACACAATAATTGTATCGGAACGAACATAAGACGTTTGAAGATTTTTTTGTTCTTCATATGGCAATCAAAAGACTGCTGTGTGGATCCGGCCGAATGGGTTACAGCTGGTGGCAGTTGGTTTACCGTCGAGCTGGCTAAAGGCCGGTTTCACACAATAGTCATATGTGCCCGAATTTTTCTTTGCTTTGTTGTAAACAATAGAAAAGTTTGCATGTATTTGAGTTTTGTCTTTTTTCCAAACCTGAAGAGATGTGCGAACTAAAACTGGTGAGAGTTTTTTATGACAACTTGCTCACATTTTGGCAATTTTGAGCTGTTGCAAAATTGAATTTAGACGAACGCATCCGGACGTTCGGGCCATTTGTACTAAGTACGGAGAACATAAACAGATCGTGTGAACTCACCTTAGGTAAAATTGCAGCAAATAAATCGAGTGTAGTTGCACTGGAAACAAGAAAAAGTATAACACAATTCCTTAAAAAAAATAATAATAATTATGACAAACGCCAAATGCAGAGCAGCATTTCTGCGCTATCGGGTTACGTGAAACAAAAATTAGGCGCTCTTCTTATATAGACACGCTGGCAAGCTCAATGAAATAGACAAAAAATTACTGTGCAGTCATGCTGATTACGTGAGAAATAATCATTCTGAAACTTATATGAATCTATAGTTCATAATAAAGCTGCCGGAGGTCGTACGTACAACGAATGCGCTGACTCAATATCTCTCAGTAATCTAGTTTACTTTTGGCCTTTGGACCAGCTAGTGGACTTTTGACCACCTTGTGACCTTTGGACCACCTAGTGGACTTTTGACCATCTTGTGGACTTTGGTCTACCTAGTGGACTTTTGACCGTCTTGTGGCCTTTGGACCACCTAGTGGACTTTGGACACCTTGTGGACTTTGGACCACCTGGTAGACTTTGAACCACCTAGTGGACTTTGGACCACCTAGTGGACTTTGGACCACCTAGTGGACTTTTGAC
>LQNS02001155.1:16572298-16584399 GCA_001587735.2 Parhyale hawaiensis
AGCGCTCTCAGAGTGCTGCAGTACTGTTGCTGCTGCCGCTGCTAGACTTTGTTTTAGAGGAAGCCGTAAACTTTCTAAACTACGATTATCCGTTTACACAAAATATGAGTAATCTATAACAAATGATATAACTTCGAATTTCTTCTCCATTAGTGCGGAAAGTCCTTTTCGAAGTCACTGTTTTATATCAACAGACGCTGCGGTCCTTGCGTTTGAAAATAGATATGTACGCATCATCTCCTGACGAATCTTTTCGAACTGGGACCGTATTGGCTTCAATAACCAACAAAGGGCCTTGTTTCTTTTAATGAGGAAATAATGGACACGTTCATAATGGCAACTAACCCGTTTCCTGCGCATGCACACGAGCATATCTCTAATGCCAGTCCCGCACTATAATATCGCATGTTCAACATAATGTGCGGAGGCTCAGGTCGTACGTCATTCATGCTACCGCATCTGTGTTACCGACTTTCAGTGTGCGCCGGAACGAAGGTGCGAGCTGAATGGCCGCTCATAAGTTGAGCGTGCGATGCAATAGTGTGGCTATTGCATTGGAGATGAGCTAGCACGCACGGAAGCTGAGTTCGTTGCCACAACGAACATGTGCTTTATTGCCAAACCGAAATAACGAAAACGTGCATTATTTCTAAATGGAAATAACACACATACACATTATTTCTGCCCTTAGATAACGAACACGTGCATTACTTCCAGACAGAAATATACATTACTTTAACGCTGAAATAACGAACATCCCAGTCGGAAATAATGGTTGTGATTATCGTAGAATATAGGGGCGTGTGAGAGATTAAGGTCGGTTATGGATGATGAAACAATATAGTAGATATGTCGACCATAATATAAGGTTGATTTTAGTATATTTAGGTCGATATTGGTGGAGGCAATATTGGTTGTTTAAGGTTTGTCAGGAAACGAAGGTTGATGATGGTACATGGATATTTGAAGACTATACAGTAATATTGTAGATGGTAGTACATGGATATTTGAAGACTATGTATGGTAGAGCATAGACGCATGCAGTTCAAACTGTGCCATTTAAATTAAGAATATAAAAGAAATTAGCTTTTCTTAGTAAATTCCAATTTGGTAATCTGTTAATTTATACAATGTTTTGTTTCTACATTTTGTAGCTATGGTACATAAGCTAACAACTTTTGGACTTGCGCAATGTACTTCTCATTATTTCTTTCATGCATACATTGATACTTCAAATGCCTTTATATTGTATCAATTGAAGATTGAGTCAGTGGTGGTCAAATGCTTTTTAAAGAAAACGTACAACGTACTGTGATGTTATTCTTTATATGTTGCAGTTACCTAGAAAGGAACATTGTAATAAAATAAAATTATATTTTAAGACAATCAAGTTTATTTCCACTGCTTCGTTACGAACTATCACATTTTAATGTTACCTACTTTCGGATAGAATACTATTAGCTCTTCCAGCGAATGATTACAATAATGAAATTTTCCATAGAAATTAAGAGGTCATTTCAATAATAAACGAAATATTTTTGGTTAATAAACCCGTTCAACTTAATTTATACAATAAATTCTATTGTATCTATTGTGTATCTATTATTGACATTTGTTTCAAGAAGCTGTGAATATTATAGGATATACCACTAAGAACAACTATAATCAGCTAATGAATCATTAACTGATTATAGTTATTCATAGTGGAATATGGTAATAAAATTAAGGGTGAATTTCTTTCCATAACCATGGTACGTTATCAACGGATTTCCGTAAGTACGATCATGAATGGAATTTCTTCCATTTTTTGGGAAGAATGTGCATGAATTGCCATGGTTAATAATGTGGCTAGAATTTCCAACAGATACGGCCAAAATAATATTAGATGACTATCAGTTTGCATGCGAAACATCTAAAAGTTCATATTATAGGACAAAAATTTAGCATATTTTCAGTTTTTTCTTTCCTGTCGATGAATTGCAAATAAAAATTGAAAGGTATGCATGGACGCTAAAAGCCTTGACTTTATTTTTATCAACCGTTTCCCGATTTTATTAATGCTTCGTAACTTTAGCATAGTTACCTATCTTTATTATTTGTTTGTTGTATCCCTTGTTAAACAGTATTGCAGTCTTTGAGCACATATTACCATCTATTTTTGTGTTCATTCAGTTCATATTTGTAAAGTTTTATCAAGAAATTATAAGAAATTTTATCAAGAAATTATATTAAAGGATGTCACGTTTTATGACATATTCAGTCTTACGTACCCTGACGATGGGTACGGCCAAAATTCATAGACCGATTTCTGACTTCCTCTGAACTGGGTATAGTATGGCTCTACTCCGGCTTAGAGTTGAAGAAGTTGCATATAAACGTGCATTAAATGCACAGACTGGTTGAAGCTCCTGTTCTAGCATCGTTCTGAAGTTTAGAGCCTTTGACTATTCTGAGCTGCAGGCCTAACACGCACGTGTGAATTAAACTTTTTTTTTGTATAAGCAACTAATCATCAGCAAACGAAGCAGGCATCCAGTGCATAATCTGTCTATAGGAAAAAGCTGGTTTTGGTAGAATATGGTTGTATCATTCGCCGAACAAAATCATTTTTGGTCGTAAATGGTGTTTTTCCGGTTCACTATGGTAGATCATGGTTGTGCAGCTAAAATCTTAATGGTTGTAATTGGGTATGTATGGTTGGGAATTATAGTTGGTAATATGGTTGAAGGTTGTGACTTATCGCTACCATATTGCACCCCATAAATGATTGAATATGGAAGAGATTTCGAAAATTAACAACCAAAGATCTCGACCATAATCATCGTTGTTGCATACCATAATTTCTGACTGATATGTGCATTAGTGTTTCACTTGAATAACGACTATGTGCATTATTTCCTCAGTAAAATAGCGAACGAGTGCATCACTTGCTCACTGATATAATCGCCTGCCCTGGAGAATTGAAAATTAAAAATTTAGTCGACGTGGGCAGTATATGCAGCTAAGACAGTTGAAGAAGAGCATGAGCCTGAACTCGTCTTCCCCCCTCCCGCTACAAAAGCCAGAATGGCAGGTAAAAAGACCCACAGGCTCCCGTAGAAATTAGTGGACGTGCCTGCCCCAATAAAAGCTTAATTTACTCCAAGATTTGGATATCACACATGTATAGAGATTTTCGTATTTCAAAAATATCACTGACAACTGTGAAAAAAAGATCAGCTTTTGGCTATTTGATGGTTGCTCGGTGCCACCAATAGCCAAGTCAACAAATAGCTGAAAGTTTTTCTGTCTGTAATATAGCCATACTTCTTTGCTTTGAGCCCATGTAATAATATATTAAATAAAAAGGCAGTACTTAGGATAGGAGTATGATATATCTTCTCCCAAGACCATTGTCGGATTCGAAAGAACTTCGCTGGCTACTGGTAAATAATTCGAACTTCTAGTTAAGAACTAATTCCATTTCGGAGTAACTCATGCAGCTTCCCCTGGGAAATTCTAACCTCCGCCAAACTTCGCTCATCGTCCACATTAATTACGTTCGTTACCGACGTTTGAAAGCGAAATTAATCCTCGAATACAACCTGTCGAATTGAACTTTCGACACTTGGAGACCTTGAGGAAAAAATAAGAAGTTATGTACGACATCGACCACGGAAAAATATGATAAAATAAAATGAATGTGCGCCTCAGACGAGCAATTACATGTCGTCGCCGAGGTGTTTTGCGGAGAGTGGTCTTTGAAGTTTGGAGAACAGCACGCTTATGGGTGTCGAAATTAATTTCTATCTACGCGTGCTATGATGGAATTCTGATGCTCCATCCAAAAACCCGCATAATTTAATATACAACTTGGCCCCCACGTCGAGTTAAGGTCCGGTAAAATTAAAATATTTACTCGCATAGGGCATCGTGAAACTCAAACTTTGAACAGTAATATGTATTTCGAAAATTGCTGAACTCGTGGATATAGGCAAGTATATGACAGTTATTAGTAGCCCAAAACTTTGGGATTAAGACAAAAATGAAGTGTCATTCTTTTTCTAATGTAATGTAGGTGCTCCACGATAGGCAACAGAACGAGTTTGCTCCGCCCTGGGAACTCGATGGGCTTGTACATTATATACATGCCTTACCTCCCAAGCGCTAGAGCACACGTTACTTGTTGCTTAATGGTCACTTTTCTTGAGAATTTGACCTGCAATGGTACCTAACTTACTGCATTCCCCCAAATGCAGCGAGGAGTGATGCAGTGTGGTGCCGGGTCCGCGCGCTGGGGCGCGTCCGCGTTGCTTTCTTTCTCTGTCTCCAGCGGCCTTTTAGTGGGGCGTGCACCCGGCAACGTCGGTTCGGACCGGTGGCTTGTGCCCTGCTTGGTGGGTTGCTGGAGTGCGTGGGAGGATGGGCGCCAGTGAGTCCAGGGGAGCGTCGTGTCGTGTGGGTACGGCGTGGCCCACTGCACTTTACTCAAACCCTCCCCTTTTGGTCCCTTCAGAACTATTGTCCGATTGTGGCGCGGCCCCACTTAGGTGGTAACGTGGACCAGGGCCTGCAATACTTGCCTACAGGATCAAACGCCATCAGCATTTCCTCCATGCGGTCAGAGAGGGTGGTGTTCAAACTCCACCCACTTGGAGGCAACAAGCAACTGAACGACTTTGCAAGTTTTGACGACCGCATCGACGTCAAGAAATTTGGAAATTTAGGCAGTTGCGCAGAATTTCAGACACGGAGCATGCTGCATTTTTGAAGACGATCCGCTGATTAACTGCGCGGAATACTCTAAACAAACCGCCATTAGTATCTAGGTCGTTGAGTAGTTCGCTCTAGTAGTCACGACAGCTGATTATTTTTAAAATTGTCGTAAGCTTCGAGTTTTATTGCTAGCTGTGTAGGGCATGGGTATCATTTGCATTATTTTTCAGCCTATAACCGTGACAACGGCGGTATTCTGAACAGGCATCGTGGTCATCGGACCATGTGTGCTCTCTTGTGATTAGATAGATTTTGTGCAGAATATGATAATCGTGTGGAACCAGCCGCCTTTAGTCTGAACCCGCAACATGGGTACAAACGGTGAAAATGTATTGCAAAGGGGCCAGTAAGTCTACACAACTTTAAAAAATTGATCCTGTTGTTCGTGTTGAATCGATATTTCCCCCCATAAGAACTCAAACGTAACGTGCAGCCGACGGATGACGGGATGGACCAATGGAACCACAAGTTAAGCAATATTATCAATATAGACAGGGAAAATCAGTAGATTGGTTACTCATGAAACGCACTTTAAGTCATCAAAAAATAGAGAACAACTGATTTTTTAAGAAACAAAAAACTCAGCTATTGTTGAAGCTCCTTCACTTCAACCCCAAATTGAAGGCGCGCTGGAAAATGGCCCTCTTGTGCAGGGCAGTAGTAGTAGTAGTAGTAGTAGTGAAAGTTTTTACTAGCTTCTGTGCAGGGTACAGTGAAAATTTTTTTCCCCATATTCTGTTTCAAATCAGTATAAAGCAGAATAATATTCAGCAATTGCGGAAATGCTTCAAAGTAAAACAAAAATTCATCCATCGATTTTGGTGGTCGACGATCGCGAAATCGTGGAGTATTACTAACTACTTTCAAGACGCCCAGCCCTGGTACCCTAATCTAAGATAACCTATCTTTGCCTAAAATAAAATATCCTTAGCAGGTGCTAGCTACTATATAGGATGCTTCATTACAGTAGTTTTATATTCAGCAGTTATAAGCTTCTGTTTCACAAGTCTGTACTTCAAACGATACTGAATTTTCTAAAACTTTTTGTCTTCTCCATGGCTGCAAGACAGTTGCGCCCAAACGGCTGCTTCCTGTGGTCTATTCCGGCCACATCTACCATATAGCAATACCGTATATGTTTGTCTCCCACTCTCTTTCCCACTCTAGCCTACGGACTTTTCAGCCAGCCGTTTCACTGTCGTAAGATACATATACATAGTCAGCCTATAAACTTTACAGCCCACTCCTCTCCTCACTATCAAATAGACGCAAATTACGTCAACAGGTTCCATATTTCTTGTCAATTGCAATACAAGGAAAAACGCATGCATAGCAAAAACGACCCAATTCTCAAATTCTTCGAAATCCTTATGCGTGAAATTTCCAATCTGTTCCCAGGCGCCCGACTCAGATTTATTGAAACGAGGCCCAAAAAGAATTAGAGGAGCAGTTAGGATGTGGGACCGGAACGAACCCGGGGACAGTGGGTCCCTGCATTGTTTTTTTATTGTATAAATATTTATAGTATACATTACTGTTGTACAAAAGCACGAAATAAGTAAAATTCGGAAAAGCAGAGAAAAAAAATTACCAACAACATGCACTCCGTGGTCTTCAATGAAACTTATTTAAATGAAAATCTGCTGGCAGTCTATGTAAATGTATACACATATGAGTCTGTATTGATTGTTTTGTTTACAACAGCATAAATGAATATTATATATTAATTCACACTATATCTTTGTTTATGAATATAGTGGCCTTAGCCGTCATCAACTTCCAAAACCCGTCACGCACGTGGTCGTTCTCAGCAATATTTTCCTATTTTACTCTGTTCATCTACTCACTTGCGAATGATGAATTCAAAAAATCAATATTCGCAATGGCAATACAATCTAGTAGCTATGTATCTATGCTGCCTCCTTGGGGTACTTTTGCTGTCAAGCCTCCAAGTTTAAAATTTGGTATGGCAACGACCTTCTTGCGTTTCAACAGTTGAATTTTTCTCCTCTTTAAACCTTCACATGGGGATGGATAGACGAGCGAATAGTCAAGAAAACTGTTTTATGTTACCTGAGTACAAAGCCGTCAAAAAGATAATTTTTATTGTTCCTGCTTGTAGCACAGATTATTGCTGCAAAATGCGTCAGACGTCTTCCCTCATTCACTAAAGCTTAGAGTCGATGCTAACAATGCAGCAAAACTGTCAAAATCTCGAAGTTTAAATGCTTAAAATTCAAGCAGCACCGAGAGAATAGTTCAACAAAAAAAATAGTAATAACGCTCAGTAGCTCTTTGTGGATATCTGTATCGAGCACATCAGGATCAAAATTTGGCAACAAATAAGAAGTCAAGCTATTTCGCCTCAGCTCGTTGCGAAGTTTCTGTTGCTAGGAAAAACTGAAACTAAAGATAAACTACCCGGAATGGATAATGAATGGTTACAATATCAATTGGAGAGCGAGTAGCAAAAAGAAAACGCATGAAGATTATAAACAGTCGCTGCGCAACATACTTGCTGAACCCAGAAGTGCCTTCAATTCGAAGTGCCCTGTCGCCATCATCTGCTACGGCCGCCTTGGCTTTCAGAAGATGAATTTTCTCCCATCTTATCCTTCAGATGAGGGCGGAAAAACAAATCACTTAACAGACTGTGCATTATTTTTAAATAGTCAACTAAATGTACATAATAACACAGTGGGAAGACCTGTAAACATAAATATACATAAATATTTATATTTTTCTTGTCACTTTCTATGAAGTTAGGATAGGGAAAAAAATCATAGCCTCGAAATTTCCTCCATAGCACTTCGTAGAAAGGAACAGATGCTATCAGTGATACAAAGGGTACCCTTTACTGCATCTTTTCAATCCTATATGTGAAAGTTTTATTCTTCGTTTAAGAATCACTGAAGGAGCGAAGAAAATCTGCGTTTCGTTCAGGTACCTATTTTTTCCCCGCCATTTTACGGCAGCACGGGACACTAGCAATGAAATCACTGTTGATCAACATAGCGACATCAAACAAAAATAAACCGTTCATAGAAACACTGGTAGAAACACTCATTCGTGAGAAGTGACCGTTGGTAAAATCTATATTTATTTTGATTAAATTTAAATCATTTTAGTTTGCTCAATGGCATGCCGTTAAAATTGGTGTCTTACTGATAAACATATTATTTGTATCACTACCAATAGTTTACTTTTTGTTTGAGGTAGCTAGGTCAATTAACAAGCATTTTATTGAAATTCAATTTAACAGCCGTAGGACCTTCGGGAATTTTTCATTTTAGGGACGACGTTTTATTTTCGTTATTTATGGTCCTATATATGCTTTTGGACCTTCTTCGCGTTTTGAGTACATGTATAGACATTTGCATATTTCTGTATAGTATTCATCTCTGGAAATTGGACATAGTGCCAGTAGATGCATCGATTTGATAGGGTGGCATTTACGGGAATTGGGTAAGACCTAATAGGTGAATTTGTTTCCATTGGGTACATGTGTAAACACCTGTGTAGGTGTGCGTGTGTGGGTGATGAAAGATAGTGCTACATAATTGAATTATTATGCTTTGTTAAGAGATATTTAACATCCCTACCCAAAGTGTAGCATAGCGCTACTTTTTTGTAATAATATTACCAATGTATTACTGCCTGTGCTCAGCTTAACTTTTTACAGATCAAGGCTCCTCAACCGTGGTTGATCTCACTCCGGGAGAGGGGGGGGGCGGTGGTTCGAGATGATCTCTCATGGGCTGTGACATCTATGTCATTGAAAAATTAACATCCTAAATCTGTCGTACACAAACATGTAGAATTTTCATTTGTCTTCGTCGTGTTGGTTATGCATATTGTAGGTGGCGCGAGAATATATTAGAGGTTTTTCAGGGGTGCCAAGCATCTAAAAACTTGATGTCATGGTTCGCTTCTGCAGACAGTCCCTAATGGCTTTCGCTGACCGCTCGACTTGTACTGACAAGCTTACATTCACTATCCGTAGCAACAAGCTGCCTATGCGGACGGTACCTGGTATCACACGCGGGCCGCCTTGCTTATGCTAAGCGGCCTGTAATGGCTGGCCGCAGCGGCTAACTGCCTGGGTTACCGTAGGGATCCCTCCTCATGTACCAGACTCAGGCAGACACAAGGAAGACCAGACGATGCTGTCTAAGCCGTATTAAGCCCGTACGTGTTCCTAGTCGTGTGCCAGATTGCGACAGAGGCCTTCCCTACGAGTTACCTCTCAGACACAACTCGCCCGAATTTGGAAATTATATAGCTTTGAAGGTGAAGCAAAGGAAGCTCTTTTTTAGAATGCTGTATGCGTAAGCCGAAAGGTGACACCTCTTCGGAATACCATAACAAGTGAGCAATTACAATGTACCTCCAATTCTATATATGTAGAATCTTTCGCTCACAGAGATACAAATGTGTATTCCCTAAATCACTCGCTAAAATGGCACATGTTTATCTAGTTTCTAAAGAATGCAGCATCGTTCCGTAATAAAAGAAGTACAAGAGGAAAATACCTGTCGAAGACGTAGCGTATTTAACATACAGATACACACTCAGCACTGGCTTACCGCACTGCGCGAACCACCCAAAGAAGTCCACTGCCTACTTAGGGGTAACTAAGCTGCATTGGCTAGCGGGAACCTGACACGGTCTGCCAGTTGAAAGCCACTGTCACAGATTATATACCTTCTTCCTAATACTTGCTAGTGCAGTACGGTGTGCCAAAAAAGTGTGTGAAAAAAATATTTCAGCTAGTAGCTCACCAACAATACAAAAGAGAGCTCTCATTGGCCCAGAAAGAACTACCAGTCAGTTGAGTTTTTGATTACCCGATATCAAAAGACCATGGCAATTTGGCACTTGCTAGAAACTAAGCATCACCTTATAATAAAAGTCTACGGGGCTTACACACCCAGCA
Source organism: Parhyale hawaiensis (assembly GCA_001587735.2). Classification (NCBI taxonomy): domain Eukaryota; kingdom Metazoa; phylum Arthropoda; class Malacostraca; order Amphipoda; family Hyalidae; genus Parhyale; species Parhyale hawaiensis. The sequence goes on from LQNS02001155.1 coordinate 16,581,990, forward strand.
TTATTCTGCGGTAAATGGTACATCAAACGTAATTAAAATTTGGTTCCCACTCACTGCATGGACAAACAAGTTCTGTCCACCTTTGCATCGCTCATTGAGAAGAGTACAGCTCCCACTCGCTCTAAAACAGATTCTAGTTTCTTTACCAAATAGCTAACAAAAATTTCACCAACTCTACACTTAATAATAATTTCTATCAAGCTTTGCAGAGGATCACGCGTAGCAAAACCAACAGCCAATCGAGTGTAAAGTACTCAATAACACAGGTTAATTTCTCCCAAAACCTATTTCTAACTTATATATGTATGTATGTCACTAGTGCAGAACTATGCTCTCAGTCATCAGGAAAAAGTTTTCATGTAGTTGCATGCCGCTCAAACGTTTAAATTGTATTGTACCCATTCGCCCCAAAAATAATTTTCATCCAGTTTCACGACACCCCATTCGTCACAAAAGTTATCTCCAGTCAGTTATACATCGAATAAAATAACATGTTGCTCCCACTGGCACCAATTCCAGTCAGCCACAAATCACCAAAGGCTATATCTGGAGCACCACACCGCCTTAAAATCAATTACAAGCCAGTTCCATATAATTTAGCCACAGAACTGCAGTAGCCGGTCGCCCAAATAACAATTATCAGTCTGTTACACATCACCCAAGCACAAATCTGCAGCACCCACTAGCCCTAAAAACAATTACAAGCCAGTTGCACATCACCGAAACATAAAACTACAATAACCATTCGCCCCAAAAACAGTTTTTAGTCAGTTGCCCAGCCCCTATTGATAAGATGTTTCTCCAACTTCCTCCCTAGCCCCCCCCCCCAAAAAAAAAAAAAAAAACAATCCCGTGACAACTGCGCACGTCGCCGTCGTCCGCATGCCTTCGCCCGGAGCCACTTGTAATTTTCCGCCCCTCCGCCCACCGCCAGCCAATAACGGACGCCCCCACTGCGTAAGTAATGGGCTCAGGCGATAGCCTTCACTGCAGGCTCAAACTTTGTCAGTAGAGCGCTGTATCGCATGGCCTGTCGATACAACTATCGCCATTGCATCAATGGAGTACATCTGTTGCATGGACTCATTTGATCCAGAACTGTTGATGAGCCGTGCGACTTGTGGTGCAAAACTGCTCTTAATGGCGCCAAACTGCACGGCTGAACCGCTGTTATTGGCACCCAACAGCAGGGCTGAACTTCTGTTATCGGCACCCAACTACAGGGCTGAACTGCTGTTATTGGCACCCAACTACAGGGCTGAACTGCAGTTATTGGCACCGAACTTCAGGGCTGAACTGCTGTTATTGGCACCGAACTTCAGGGCTGAACTGCTGTTATTGNCTGTTATTGGCACCGAAATGCAGGGCTGAAATGCTGTTATTGGCACCGAAATGCAGGGCTGAAATGCTGTTATTGGCACCCAACTGCAGGGCTGAACTGCTGTTATTGCCACCGAACTGCAGGGCTGAACTGCTGTTATTGCCACCGAACTGCAGGGCTGAACTGCTGTTATTGCCACCGAACTGCAGGGGTGGACTGCTGTTATTGGCACCCAACAGCAGGGCTGAACTGCTGCATGTTATTGCCACCGAACTGCAGGGGTGAACTGCTGTTATTGGCACCCAACAGCAGGGCTAAACTGCTGTTATTGCCACCGAACTGCAGGGCTGGACTGCTGTTATTGGCACCCAACTGCAGGGCTGAACTGCTGTTATTGGCACCCAACTGCAGGGCTGAACTGCTGTTATTGGCACCCAACTGCAGGGCTAAACTGCTGTTATTGGCACCCAACTGCAGGGCTGAACTGCTGTTATTGGCACCGAATTGCAGGGCTGAACTGCTGTTATTGGCATCCAACTGCAGGGCTGAACTGCTGTTATTGGCACCCAAAAGAAGATCTAAACTACTGTTATTGGCACCCAAAAGAAGAGCTAAACTGCTGTTATTGCCACCGAACTGCAAGACTCAACTGCTGTTATTGGCACCGAATTGCAGGGCTAAACTGCTGTTATTGGCACCCAACAGAAGAGCTGAACTGCTGTCATTAGCACCGAACTGCAGGGCTGAACTGAAGTTATTGTCACCGAACTGCAGGGCTGAACTGAAGTTATTGTCACCGAACTGCAGGCATGATGGAGATCCACAGTTCGAGTCCCTGACTCTACTCGTAGTATTTATATATCTACTACACGACCCGTGACCCGTTGGGTCGTCATTGCAATCGTCTTCGCTTTCACACTAAAGCAGGTGTTATTTAGCTGAGACCACCCGCTATTCGGCCGTCCTGTCCTGCCCATCAAGGAGCGGCCCGTACGGTTTACCATCAACAGATTCTTTGCTTATCTAACGAATATTCAACACCCAGGTTGTAAGCAAAGTCAAATTATTATATGTTACGTATTTCAGTTG
>LQNS02001155.1:16664935-16685710 GCA_001587735.2 Parhyale hawaiensis
AACGAGACTACTCCAGTTTCCAGAACAAAGACGTGCTACCAATGGATAGAGAAGACGCATCTATGCAACTCCGAAGCCACCCCTCCCAGGTCCAAGGCCTCCGCCCGACCCTTTTGAGTCCTTCCGCACCAGCCTATATTAAATAAACATTTATATATTGATTATTGCAAAATTTTTCACGCACGGGTCCACTAGTGTAAAAACTACATGAAAACTGTAATGTCATCAATCGTCAAGGCCATATGCTGAGCCATGGCACAGGTAGGTAAGCTCTATGTCGTGTTCCAATTTGGATATTCTTTGGTGGTCAACGGAGGCAATCTAGCTTCCTGCCTTTTATGTAAGGAATTGAAAGCTGTTACATTCACCTTTTTGAATAGAGGTAAGCTAGTTCGTGTGTTTCAACTTATCCGGGACTTCAGCACTAAGCACTGGGTTCGACACTCTGGATTACGTTACTTACAGTCGTTAGAGGCATCAATCTCAAACCGATCATGCTTTTATGCTTGATAGGGCCGAACATCTCAATCCAGCGCAGCGTCTCAAGCATAACAGACATCCTATTAACGCCAGGAAATTCATTTATAATGTATTATTACATGTATATTGAAGGTTCTCCCGCCGTATCAGATACGAAGACTACATAACAGCGATCCAATTTTTCATAGCACAGTTTAGGAGTCGAGTCAAACACAGTGAGTTTCATTACTCTAGTACGTAGCTACTGGTCAGGTGCACCACTTCCGAAAAGAAATAAGGCGCAAAGCATTTCAGCCCGCCACAGCTCAGCAGAACGAATTCGCTCAGCCATGCGGCGTACGGCAAGATACAAAAAACGAAAGAAGACAAAAGAAACACCGGTGCGGAGGGTCTCTTCCGTGGCCACCCACACAGGAGCAAGTAGAAGCCCTATGGGAGGGGTTGTTAGATTAGATTATTGAATAGTTTAAAAGCCCCCGTTTCCACAACTAAGGATTACAAACCCAACCTACTAAGGCGTGAGGTCCGACCCCTCAAATAGTATTTTGACTCGTCGATGTGACGTCATTTGGCAACATGCGGTGCAGTTACGGCTAAATTTTATTTTAGTCCTCCCGCTACACTCTTTGCTTTCTGGGCCTATATCTCGTAAAAATTGCTTATAATCGAAAAGTTAGGTAATTACACAAGGATTCAAACCATTAGGAAATGCTAGGTGGGCGAGGCCTGCTTTTCTCTTAATTAATCGCTGTTATAAAAAAAACGCTCAGGTCTAGTTAGCTGAGGTTAACTTAGGTTAGGTGAAAAAAATTACGAACTCGTTAGTCAAGGTTAGAAGAAGATAGGTAATGTTATGTCAGAATAGGCTGTGATTAGTTAGATGTGCTTCGATTAGGCTGTGTGAGAAAAAGTTAGACTAGGTTAGGTAAATGCAGTATAGGATAATTCAACTTATTTTAATATTTTAATATAACTAGCTTCAAAATAACCAAGTATCGGCCAATAAATGTACATTAGGAGGTAGACAAGGGCTTTTTTTCTTACCGAGTATTTTTTTTTGGGTGGTTTTTTAACCGGGAATTTTTTCCTACCGGGGTTTTTTCCTACCTGTTTTTTTCCTTCCCGGACTTTTTTCCTATACCGCCACTGAATAGGATAAACGAGCCTAACTAACGGGTGGGTTGCTAACCACCCTTCAGCAGCCAACCTAACGGAGCAAAAGAGGAAGCATAGAGAACCTACCTAACTCTACAAGCTAATCTCGGTAGCAGAGACGGCGGCCCGCAGCAATACCTCCTGCAGAAAAGACACTCGGGCCCCTGGGTGAGTGAAATCCATACATATTCTGACCGGAAAAGCCCCCATCAGAATAAACCCTCGTAAGGGCTTATATTGCCAAATCAAGTGGTCAGGATTCAAGTGCGAGATAACCTAAAAGTAAGTTATTCAAATATCCAAAGGTAATTTATCATCAGATTAGATCATCTCCAGACAAGTTATCATTTAATTAAATTATTACCGGGCAATTTATCATCACACTAGGTACATTATCCCCAAGTAATTTATCACCAGACTAGATTATCATGGATGCAGAGCTTGAGCACATGACAGCAGCACACACACCTGTACACACGACACCTCCGCGTTGCTGAAGTCCAGGGTGGCGAGAATATCATCGCCCAGCTTGTAGCTGCTCCGGAATATGCTGAACTTGACGACGTGCCCTTGGGAGTGGACAATGTTGTACGCCCTCGCGCTGGGGGCCGACCACGCCTAGGGTGGTAATGGCAGAATCATTATTATCAACGCCAAGGAGGTTAGATTTGTGTGGGAGTTTGTACGTCGGACTGCTGGTCTATCAGCAAAATAACTCAAAAAATTATGGACGGGTCTCCAGGAAACTTTCACGATTGATGGATATGTTAGAAGGAACAGATAATTCACTTAACACCCTTATTCGTTAGTTTGTCTACCTGTTTTTCGTTGGCAGCATGACTCGAAAAGTTATGAACAAATCATTATGAAAGTTACAGGAAACGCTGACATCACCATGAAAGTTACAATAAACGCTGACATCATCATGAAAGTTACAGGAAACGCTAAGACTGTTACGAGGAGCAAGAGACACAGTTTTTGTGATGATCTGTTGGTCCGTTTCCCTTATTGTCTGTAAATTTCTTTTTATGTTTGCCAGTTGCATTATCCAAAAGATTATGAACGCATTGTCAAAAAAATTTGTGTGAACTGTTAAAAGACAAACAACTAAAAGTTCGGTGAAGATCTTGTAGTCCTTTTGTCTATATCTTTGTCAGAACGTAACTCAAATAACTACGAACAGATCCTCAAGAAACTCATGGCAATTGGTAAGTGTGTTGAGAGGAACAATCAAATATTGGTGATCTTCTATTAGTCCATTTGTGTGATGGTTTAATTGTCTTTTTGTTCCCCAGAAGTGGTTACTTCATCATAGGGAAATGCTATAACCTCCCATTTTTACTACAATGGCGACCAAAGAAAGGAACCAGTTAGGGCCATATACTCTGACACAGGATCCTGCGACGCTGGTAGCTCAAGCACAGAGGTATACCCTCATGAGACATAATCAAAAACAAAAGTATCGAATGGCCTAGTTTGAGTTTCCCCACTCACAGTGTAGTCGGAGCATCCCATTACTGTACTGTCTGTTAGGCATGACCGCGCCCGTGATGCAGTGCGGACTGAAACTTCCAACCGAATTAGGGAGTGGCGTTAGGAGATTCAGCTTTTCGTCACTCACTCGGTCAGCTTTTAGCTAGTCTGATCTTCCCTCGTTCAGATCTTTCACTAGGTACGTTTTGCTTATGATGTTTCAAGCAGCAGCCTTGACAGTCCCTCCTACTCCGACGTCTCCGTTTCCAGTAAGTGACATGAACTTGCCAGAACATTTAGGATGTTGGGAGTCTGCACAAATACTTCAGCTTTGTAAAAGTCTGCAGATGCTTATTCTCGTGAAAAACTTGTTTCACTGCTTAGCGATGTCGACTGTCCTGCTAAATTTCTAGATTGTTAAACATTAATGTGATTGCAGTTTTACTGCGTTCTGTAGTCAGTGCTGTAAAGAGTGTTGTTGCTGACCGGTTAACATTTTATCAGTTATCAGTCACGTCACTTACTTCTGTATGAGAGTATTTTGCCTTTAATAACAAATAAAGTTCTTGTACAAAGCATAGGCTTTCCTTTCAACATGCTGTACAACAGCTCGGCTATCCCTGACTCGGGACAGTTCATCACCAAGAAGTAGGCCTAAGTGATAACAACTTGGATGTCAGTTATAAGTGGATTCAGAGTCACGTCTATAGAGAGGTCAATGACTGGCCACCCATCTACAACAGCGATACCGTACCTATGATTTAAAGAGATTAATGAGATATGTAACACGTCGAAAAGAAAATGGAACCCATTCACACCCATTCTCACATAAAGAACATGGGTGCAGGAAACAGGAAAAGGCGAGGAATTAAAAAAACAAAGCCTCATCAGAAAGAATTAGAAAAGGCAACGAAGCAATGAGGGAACAAAAAAAATGTCCCATAGCGCTTAGACAACCAGCAGCATCTCTCTTGGGGGCACAACTCCCCATAGCACAGGATTGGCAAACAATCTGAAAAACAGCAGCTATGATAAAACAGGATGAGGAGCAAAGATGTCTGTCCCAAGAGGCGTAAAGCGAGAATATCGAGCGAGGTTCCCTTTGTTGACCAGTTCAGTAACTGGAGAAGGTGAACTGACCTGCAGGACGGCACCTGAAGGAGTGGCAGACGGGGAAGACGAGAGGTGTGGAGACGACGGGTGAAGGAAGGGATTGCTGGGTGACAGCTCCTCCTCGCTCTCACTGAACGCTCCTTCCAGTGCTGTCGGGGCAAATGTAACTAGAGACCTCGTGGCAACCCAGTATAGCACATCGTCAGACGACAACTCTGTGACACTCACTGAGCCTTCAGCCCTTAACAGATATTGTCCTCGGCACGGAGGGCGCGGACACACACCACACTGTCTCCTATACAGCATCGCTTTCGCTCCGCTGCAGCCCGTTGTAAAGATTATAATAAAGACCAATGTGTAATTTATATATGCCATGTCCTCATGAGAAACACAACTTAAAAAAAAAAACCTCTGTGCATTAACCCACGGACGGCACTAGAACAGGTTTGAGCAGCGCCAGTCTGTTGCTTCAAAGCAGCTGTTCACGTCGATGGGTGAAATATTTTTCAAATTGAGCTGGCATAAGCCAAACGTCAAGGGTCCAAGTTTGGAGCGGCAATGAGACAAGAGGCACTTTTACTGGCAAGACCGGACTGAGAACTCCTACTGCGTAGCGTATCGTGGCTACGCCTCGAATATCAAGAGAGTTTAGCGGCAGGTAAAGAAAACTTTCAAGACTTGACTTGTCCAAAAGATGAGACAAAAATGTTGGATTGTCGCTTGAATTAAGTTGCGCGAGTTAGAGGCAGCCCGATTACATTGAACCGGCTGAGAACTCGATTTACAGAAGAAGATCAAGTTTTGGAGATTATAGAATAGTTTAAGCTTCCATCTCCACAACTAAGGTGATGTGACCAAGGAAGAAATGGGGAACACATAGCATGAAAATAGCAAGTCGGAAGAGAAGAGGAAGAACTAATAATGTTGTATCAGTAAGAGTATGAAATCTGAAAGAAGCAAAGTGGGCATGAAACACAGACGTCCCAGAAGCCCAGCTAATGGCTAAGGTAACCTACAGAGTGCCCCTAGAGGCACTGCTCCTCATAACATAAGATGGGCAAACCTAAACTAACTTAACACTATGGCCCAATGTTAGCCTCCTGAGGGGTTTGAGATTTGGCTAGTCTCGAGGGCAACATCAAGCCCGTTATGGACGATTGTCCCTTGTTCTGTGTTTTCACTTCACCGGGTTCAAATTTTTTGTTGTAGCCAAGCAAACACCGCAGGGGGACTAACAAAAGTTTCTATAAAATGTTAAGCTTCATAGTCGCTCCCTTTGCAGGTGTCACCAGCCAAGTGTCTTGTGCCTATCTCTTCTAATTTTTAGCGAATGGTGGAGCAGAAAGCAGTGCTCTTTTTTGTTGTTTACACAGCAATTCATCCAAACGCTGTGATGTGGAAACACTGGACAAAAGACTAGGCATCATCTGCAGCGGGCATAAGACGGATCAAAGCCTGAAATACAATTTAACGGGTTACTGCTAGCACACTTGTCCGTCGTCCCATTCAAGTCAATCATTATTGTAGGCTTAATTCTGAGACAAAATCGAGTATTTATTGCTCGGTTTCTTTCTACAAGACTGTATTTGCACACTTGGTCGTGGACGTAACAGACTACTGGCGACGGGGTAAAGCTCCGTACAGACCTTGCATCACGTCACTGCAACTCGTTGCCTTAGGGGCATGGCAAAACAACCGCTGCGTCCACACCGGCCTGTGAGCGAATTCGTTGTTGCAGTTGCAGACGGGGGGGGGGGCGCTATGCGGCATGCGTTACATGTTTGTTGAGCAATATATCGGTTGAAGATATCGGTTCGAGTTTGCGAGACACGCTGTGGGGCCAACAATACGTAGCTACATGTTGAGCAACTTTCTGAATGTTATCAATTGTAGTACGGTACTTGCATTGGTAAATTTGAGTCCGCATCAAAACTGGTGTATTATGCGGGAAACGCTATGATTCGCATCTCTGCACGGCGTCACCAGCAGGTCATCCGCAGCCTGTATAGGGACATCGTAGCGTATGATGCAACATCTTTTATGCAGCTGCAGAGCAATGTCTAATGACCCGAATTTACCAGTGCAAGCACTGCAGATAACATTTACATTCAACATGTATGTAGCTCAACAAGTTCGTATTGCTGGCAGCATAAAGTGTCCCGCAAATTGTCCACAGCTTGTGATCAGACGTTCGAACTTATTATATTGTAGTGATTTTCACACAGAAGGATGTCGTAGTACGTGAATTTATCACTACATGTACTGTAACTGACGTTTGCAACTGATATACTGTATTACTATTCAACAGACACATAAGTCTGCCGCACAGCGTCAACAGTCCGTCAAAAAGCGAGTTCCGTCGTCATCGGGGAGCGCGTCCCCAACACTATAGCCATAGTCAACACCTGCTGGTGTCACACTGACCAAGGAGCTTCTATAGAGGAGGAGGGAGCCCTGCGACCCATTCACAGATTCGGCAGAGAGTCAACCAGATCTTTAACGGCTGTGAGAATCTGATTGGTGGAAGTGACGGGGGAGCAGTGAGTTTCACAGGGGAGCAGCAGACAAACCGAGTTACTGTTATGTGACTGGTGCATACGTGACTGGCTGCAGCCATAAGAGACTCTTCAGCTTCACGGGCGAGGCTCCCTCCTCTCTATAGAAGCTCCTCGACACTGACTCCGTGCAGCACCTGCAACAGCAACCAGGCTAGATGAACATTTTCTTCACGTTGCAGCAACATGTGGAGCAGTCAGAGAGTGCTTGGCAACGCGTCCAGCAACGAGTTGCAGTGACGTGATGCGAGGTCTGTAAGGGGCGTAACGCTATAAGAGGGACATAGTGTATCTATTGTCAGGGTACGGGCATAATAGGAGTCACAATCTTTGTTCCTGTACTAGTCAAGGGTCACATATTAGCTGTCTAACTTCAAATACATTAGCTAGACATTTCGTAGACATGATACAGGTTTGGGCATCAATGAAAAATGAAACATTTGTTCAGTAGCTATAGCCTAATTTCTACAGGACCCGGTTTCCCAAATATACGAGTATAATTCTCTTCCTGTAGCAAACCCAATTCTGCCTAGTATTTCACGGCTAACTGATGCAAACTATTAGGTTTGCAGAGCCTTCTACAAAGGACATTGACTGACACATAAAAACTCTCCCTACTGGACAAACTAGAACTGACAACGGTCTTGTCAACAAAATTATAGGTACCGTAATGTTCATTAGTACCATCACACTCATAATTTGAGCATCCTTACCCATAGCTAGTACATTGTGAATTAAAGAGAGGAAAAACGGGCATACAGTAAGCACGAGACATGTGGAGCCACGTTCGAGGTGTTTGAGCACAGGATCAACGGTTATGGGTACAGCAAGTCGAAAAAGATGTGGAACAAGAGAAGAGAGGAACGCATCATTAGGATGATCACGAAGATAAAAGGAAAAAGGATGCAAAGTGCACTTGGAGAGGTAGCCTGAAGGCCTAGAAATGACTAGTGGAAACAGGAGCCCAACTACAAAGTTTATTCAAACCTTGGCTCCAAAGGCCTTGCTAGGGCTACACTGGACAAGAGCACATTCCTATTTATATTTTTATTCTGACTCCTACAATCTCAATGGATGATATTCAAACCCATGCTCCTAAAAATGTTTCGTCCCCATAACCCTCATTAGTCACATTAGGCAGCACAACGGCACGTACCAGCAGAAGGCTGCGGCAGTAACAGCACCCGCAGGGGCAGTCGGATGAGGGCGACCTTACGGCCGTGTCGCTGCGCTCCCACCGTCACCTTCCACGAATACTTGACGTGCAGCCCTCGGTAGCTTGGGGGCCCGGATGGTGGCACTCTCTCGCGGTATCTGACTGAACGATAGTTAGCTAATTACCGTACAGGTGACACGAGTGCCCTGGGGGCAGCTACTCCTCACAGGAGGAACAAACCCAACAATGCAATGGCCATGCTAATCTTGGTGGGCAGTGAAGAAATATGCTGCTGAAGCCGCCCTAGACATGACTACTGTGTTTCAGAAAAGAAAAGGATGGGACAAATAGTACGTCGATAGAAAAGGGGAACCCATGCACGAAACGACGAAAGTGTTCCCACACAGGATCAACGCGCAGGGGCAAAAAGAGGAAGACGAGAAAAAATATCATCAGTAGAAGTATGAAGGAGGAAGGAAGACAAGTGAGCACGAAAGATATGTCCCAAAGGCCTCACTTAGTCTAAAATATTATATGCATTCCCCTGGTAGTGCTACTCCCATTACATAGGATCAGTGAGCCTTGCTAACTAAACCCTATGGCCCATCATATGCTAATTTAGAGTGAGGGGTCGATCCTCTGTGGATATTGCGGGTAAAAAAATGTGCCCCCTTGCACTAAGAAAAAAGCCTGTCCAGATGAGCATTAAAAAGCCCGATTCCCGTGGGCTCGCTACTTTCATGATCAAATTCAACACTTCTCAGTACTATTTCAACATTTCCATGGTTGCGTAGGGTAACATGTCTAGTAGCTACCCGTCCACCATGCTAGTAGCCGTCCCACTTGGAACTAAAAAACTTCCTGTGTGAAAACTAGCAGTGCTAGAAAGCCGTACATAGGGTTAAACTGTAGGCTAAGTAGTGCCGCACCACCTCTGTAAATGACGGGCGAAAAAAATAAAATAAGAAAAAATGGTGGTTTTCACATTTTTTCACTAAAAACATGAAAAAAGAGTGAAAACCACCACAGTTTTTTCTTGTTATATTTTCTTCGCCCGTCATTTTCAGGGATGGTGCGGCACTACTTAGCCTACAGTTCAAGCCTATTTACGGCTTTCTAGCACTGCTACTTTTCACACAGGAAGTTTTTTAGTACCAAGTGGACGGCAAGGTACTAGCATCGTGGACGGGTACTAGACATGTTACCCTAATGCCTGTGCGACAATTGGGGATAAAAATGAAAAAAAAAGTCCAGGTGGGCATTCAAAAGTAATCCTACCGATGGCCCTCATCACATTCCATACAGGTATTTTTATTTGGGTAAGAAATTTCTATGTCCGAGTAGTTAGAAGATATATATAGGCTATGTATATAGGCTAGGTACTCTTGATTGAAGAGTACTTTTGCTGAGTACGATAGCTAAAAATAAAAATTTTGAACTTAAAATAGCAATACTGTAGAATACAAGGGGAGGGCCTAGCTATATCAAATACTGCCAGTATTTGAAAATTTTAATAGAAAGGGAGGGCCTATACCAAATATTACCAGTAAGTTCAGCCACCAGTTGCACTATGCAGACAAACAAACATCACAAGTGAGACAATATAAGTTAGCGGCAGGCGCAGTACCAACAGGTGCGGGAGTGTCCCGGCGGGATGTGCAGGTCACAGAACAGGATGGTGGGCTTGGTGGTGAGGACAAGATGGCCGCCTTCTCCCCGCCATGGAGTAAACGATGTGCCTGAAATACAATAAATTACATCAAGGATTCTGTGCCTTGGCAAGGAGGGAGAGATTCTTCAAAAGATAACTTCAGGACAATGTCATTACCATCCCTGATAATAATCGTTACTTGCCTATCAAGTTGACGGCCTGTATGCTTAATTCCAACTAGCACTTTGAAGTAGCACTACGCAGTTCTAAGTGTTTTGTATGCTTAATTGGTGCTACACACTAAGCACTTCAAAGTAGCACTACACGGCGTAGGTAGTGTCGTACTACAGATTCGTATGCTGTTATATATGTGTTTAGAACATACAACCTTCCAAGGTGTTAGCCTTAACATCCAAATGTATAGATGCGTTATTTGTATCATGTGAGTTCATGTCGGGCGGAAGTTACCATCGCCGTCAGGTCAGAGCCTCCACGACAAAAAACCTAAAAGGTCGTTTATGACACCGAACAAAATGTGCCGGTTTACCAGCACTGTTCCTTGAGCGACATGGATAATTCTCAATTACCTTCCAGCCGGAACCTATATCAGTAAAAGCTGTCTATCAAAACCTGTAATCAGAGTTTCGGTGATATTTTTTATTCTCATAAACATAAAGTAATTTACCAGCGGACTTCAGACTCGATGCTGGCGGAAGCAACTGGTGTTGTAAATGAAGCCGGTAATCATAGATATATAAGGCGCTTGTGCAATCAAGCGTCAGCTTATTCAGTACTTAGCATTAGTACTGTGCTTAGTCTACAGCATTCTGCTTGTAGCACTAATTCAGATGTAGACTTTGTACTTTTGTTGTCTGCATCTATCAAGTAGCATGCTTGCTCCTTATTATTAGATCATATCTTCTAAGTCTTTTATAATAAGATTTAAATAAACAAGAAGATCTTAACGACATTCCTTCACCAACCAGCATTGTAGCCTCATTACATTCCTCAGCATTGAAGTTCTCTCTTACAACCAAGTTCGGTGATGAACTCAATTAGAACTCACGCATGCACCAGAAATCGAATATAATAAATAGGCTATGCAAAAAGTCTTTTAGTGCTACTTTGCTTTTTATTGAAATTTTAAGTGCCCCACTATGCTTTCACGGTATTACCTACTTGTCAGAAGTTTTGCCGTATGCATCGCTCATCTAAGTCCTGTGACGTTATTTATGATTTATATCATGTAGATATTTAGGCTACGCTCATTTATCGATCATTACTTGCTCTAAGATATCTTCTGACTCTGATGCCCCAGAAAATTGTGATGATGAGCTGGTGTTTGCAAGAAATATCCGTAAATATCCTTTGTGCATTGTAAATCCACTCGTTCTAAAGACATTGAGCAAAACAGAAAAGCATGGAAAGCGCTTGGAGAGGGCTTTAAAGTACCTTCAGACAAAATTAAAAAGAAAATCCAAACCATGGCATCAAAAACGAGAATAGCGGTTTCTAAATCCGCAACGGGCAACAAACCTATTAAAGCCAAAAAATTAGAAAAGAAAAATAAAAATTAACTCTATGCAGGAGAAATGAACCTTATGTTTCACGGGGAACCCGGAGGTGTACATCGCACTAGCAAAAAAAAAAAAAACTGTTCAACCATCACTTTCTCGGTCATCCTTAGGTACTTTCTTGAAGACGCCTTTGATGAAAACCAAACAGACCCATATGGCAAAAAACTTAACACATCAAACTAGCTAACAAGAAAATAAAAACCGTGTTTCCTCGTAGGGCGGTCAGTAAGACACTTGAAAATATTGAAGTGCGCACTTCACTTTTGACAGATTGAGCATACCAAGCCGTAGTGTGGAGGGGACACTTCACATCAAACAAGTGTCACGTCGCACTATGGCCTGAAGTGCGTAGTGCTACCTACTTCATTCAAAGTGCTAGTGCCCTCTTTAGCATAGGCCCTACAGGCTTATATTTCGCAGTCACACTGTTAAACAAATTTCTATATTCTACACATTAAATTATCTACTGTGAATTTTCAACTCGTAACTTGACATTTACCGGTACTTCTATATATAAGCTTTTCAAGACGCCCATTTTTAATTTTATAGCTACCACAGATTTTGAACTTGCATATTTTTGAATAAATATTGCAAATTTTTTTTAACCCTTTAGTGCCTACTATTATTATATATTTTGTTTAACCTCCGTAGCCGCAACTCTGGCGGTTCAACAGAGAAACTTGTGCAGTATTCAAATACCGCATATTGAATTGGCGTGGTGGCCACGTGCGCTACTACGGGCAGGGAAACAAGGCGCAAAGTATAGTAGGAGACACTCAAGTGGTCGGCCCCTTTTGTGTCCTTCAACACGAGAGAGACTTGAGATGTCCCGCATACATGGTCGGCTATCTCGATCGACAGCCCACCTCATGGGGTAGAAAAAGGAAAGTAGAGAACCTACCTAAATTTACAATACTAACCTCGTCAGCAGGAACTGCGGCAAGCTGCAACATCTCCTGCGGATAAGGCACACGGGAACCTTGGGTGCTTGATGCCCAAACATATTGTGGCTTTAGTGCCTGCTACACACATAAGTTAACATTACATGTTGTGGTATATCTTTGAAAACTGATGTTTAATCGAGGCACTAAAGAATTAACTTGAATAATACTAATTTCACAAGGCAGAAATTTTTGCTATATCTCGAGATAGTGCGATACAAAATCATAGCCACCGACACTGCAACGTTGATTGACAATTTTCATTGCGGATGTAATAGTGTCTTCAATGGTGAGCACCCATTAGAATTTCTCCGCTGTTAAAATTATACGTTTAAAAGCGTATTATTATTATATTGAGTAGTTTAAGTCTCCGTCTCCAAGACAACGACTATCTAACAAAGGAAGAAGCAAGAGACATATAGTGTGACGATAGAAATATGGGGAACCCATGCACGAAGGTGTTCCCACACAGGATCAACACGCATGGGAACAGCAAGTCAGGAAAGAAGAGGTAGATCAGAATAGAGCATGAGAACATACCCAAGAAACCCTGTAAATTTCGTCAAAATCCTTCCATAAATTTTTTAGTTATCTTGGTGACGGACAGATAGGATAACCAACAGACAAGACAAACCCAACGAAAACATAACCTCCTTGGCGGAGATAACAAACGCCAAACAGCCACCTAGCGCAATGAGAAAGAGAACGCTAACTGTTGAAAAAGGCGCTTCATCACAGTCAGTTCTCACACTTAAGGCCTAATTCAAAATAATCAACTTCTCGAATAGATCTATTCCAGTATTCATTCATCAGGGACAGGAAGAGCACCCGGCGCAGGAGGATAAGTGATATCTGCAAAGTAAAGGGAGTATAGTGTAATAGTCACCAGCTACAGTGTATACTGCATCATCTAGGATTCAGTAAGTAAATAGCAAACAAATACTGTGCCTGGTGTGCCTTAGGGATATATCAAGAAAATTTCATTTCTCTGTTATGCAGTGAATCAGCAAATAACTTCTGGTAGAGTAAAATAAGCTGGTTAATTAACTGATAGATTTCAGGGTTTCTACAAGCTATAGCTATGCAAACGTTACTCAGAGCAGCTTGCCGGATAATCCGGCCGGATTATCCCGTTAAACAGCTTCACTATCCGGCCGGATACCGGATAGGTAAAAAATGCCGGATAGCCTAATCGATGTCCGGCACATCCCGAAAATAATCCGCGGGGATCCTGCGCCAACGCGTCTGTAGAGGATGATGTCCACTCTTGAACTTCCCGAATTATTCATTTCTCACACGACTGTGGTCAGCCTAGGCTATATCACATGTCGGGTTATAATCGATCTTCTATCTATGCCACACCGGGACGTTACATCCCGCGGCTAAATTCAGATGGTCCACAAGTAGAGGTCACAACCTCAACCGGCTGCCATGTTCAAGGACCATGTCCACAATCGAAACTGCAGGACCTCTATAAAGCTTCTGCCAGCGTGTTCTCCCGATATTAAGACCCGCATTGGTCCTAGGAAGATACTCCTGTGTCCCGATAGACTGCTCCATTATGAGACTAAGTCCAAACAGGTCACTAAGTAGAAGAGCCAGACCTGCATCAGGCGGCACAATCCCTGACAATGACAAGACCAGAGATAGCTCGTTACTGAATTCCGCTAAGTCACAACTTCCTGTGTGGGGGCAGGAGTTGACTAAGTTTCGACCAACTGTAAATCTGCTCAAGTTGCATTGACCTGCAGATTATTATTATTATTATTATTATTTTTTTTTTTTAGATGTGGCCACAAACCAAGTGGTCACTCTTCCAATCCCTTGGGGGGGGGCAAGAGTGCGCCTCCCGGTTATTTTTATTATTATTTTTTTAGATCCGGGACTTCGAAATCTACCGTCTGGGCGCCATCTTGGAATCCCCCCAGATCGAAAATCTGGCCGATATGAGCCTTCCAACTATGGGAGGGCATCTCTTTTCCAGAGAAAAACGCTCTTTGTCACCATTATAAGCCCTCCATTATGTGGAGGGCCTCGCTCTTTGGCGCAATATATGCTTGGCGGAATTTTAGGGCACAACGGCCTTCTACTAAGTCTTTGGGCAACAATAAATTTGGTGGAATTCTTAGGGCACAAGTGCCTACCACCTAAATGAATCGCTGTGCTAGATGGCATTGTAAGGGCAACGAGGGCCTACCACCGACTCTTTCCTGTTAGGTAAACAGGTGGTACAGAAAGGCCGTAAGGTCCACGACAGCAAAAATATCAAAAATCATCAGGTAATATAGGTACTTCGCGGAATTGCTAGCGCCACTGGAGCCGACCACCAAGTATTTATTCCTCTATTCTGAGAAAAAAACGAATTACTGAAATTTTAATTCATTTCACAAAGGCACAAAACACCATCACTGGCCACTGGTCTTGAAGAAAAACAGCTGCTGCAGCTCTATGAACACAAGGAGCCTAGGGTTAAGGATCCAAGATGGCGGCACCCTAGGCCGACCACATACCAAACACAGTCTCCAACCAAAACATATCACTAAAAATGGTAAAAACACAATTCCAAACGGGTAAAACCGTATTACAGCACTAATAAACAGTAAGGGAACTATTTCTCAAACTCTAAGATCGATAGGTGAAGACGGAGCAGCAGCTGGGACCAGAGCACAGGAGGAGACGTTAACAGTAGCGCGAGTCGTAACAAATTGAGGAGTGCTGGTGCTGGGTCCTTGAGGTAGACTACCAGGTGGGCGGGGCCTTGGAAAGAAAAGGAAAACACCAAAATCTGTCTAAATACAGGGTTATGCCTCGAAATTGTCTAAACTACCATTTCGACATCCCAGACTGGTGGAGCTACCGACAGAGGTGTTCTGTCGGAGCGAGCCAAAAGACAGACGTCCTGAAGCCAAGCCCAGCTATGGCTATGATAATCTTAGAATAAATAGCTTATTGTAACCGCATAGCAGTAAAGCTCCAGCACTATATTCATGTAGTTCAATTCATCATCATCATGCACATATGTAGAGCTGATAGATGGGGTTGGAAAGCTGTAGGCCCCAGAAGTTGAACCATTACTTATTGAATTTGCAACTTTGGTGTTAATTACATCCACGGTGGGTAAATCTCTAACTCTAACTCCTAGAACAAGCGGGTGTCCAACTCCACCTTCAAGTCCTGACCCCCGCAAAACATGTCAGACTCACAATCTGACCCAGCAAACATCATCGCATCAGCCCTGCTGAGACGCTTGTAAGCCCGGAGCAGGCTACTCAGCAGTACGCTTCTGTAGCTAGTGCAGTTTCCAATTTTAAGACTTTGTTTGGTAGTCTAAAAAAGCTTTCTGCTATTGAATCGCGAAGTAATACAAAGTGAAAAAAATGTAGGAACAGATACAGCAATACCCGCCTAAGTCGGACGCATTGGGAAGAAGGATGGTCGTCTTATCCGCGTTTCCGTCTTATCCGGGCTTATTTTGTAAGTCGGAAAACCCTCTTAACTCGGGTGGCGTGGGTTTGTAAGTCGGATAAACTCGGAATGGAAAACGCGTGTAACACAGACGACGTATGGGAGGTCCACTGAGGATCAGCTGCTACTAGCATATGCTGCTATACTGAGGGGCTTAGAGCAGCGGAACATTGTTGACGTGACATTTTTTTTACTTCTCCAAGGCAAATGCCTTGGAGAAGTAAGGTGTTTCGTGTGGTCCTTAGGAGAAAACTAGGTACAAGTCTTGGGACTTGATGGAGCCATTACGTCATGGATTGCTGCCTTCCTGTTTGGCCGCAACTTCAGGGTTTCTGTTGGGAGCTGTGAAAGCCAAAGCAGACCAGTGGCAAGTGGTGTTCCTCAAGAGTCCGTTCAGGGACCTCTACTGTTTTGCTCTATGTCGACCCACTGATTTCTCGATAGTTCAGTTTAGGTTTTGCCGATGACTCCAAGTTGTAGGACGTAGGTACTGTCATATACGGGTTCGTTCTCCCTTGAGGACCAGGATGTGCTCCAGGGTGACCTGGATACTCTGACTGAAGTTGCAAAGTGTTGGACCTCGGTTTTGAATGGTGAGACGAGTGTGGTTATGAGGTTGTGTGTGCCCGCCACATGGAGGATTATTATTTGCACATGAATACCGTAGGAGATACGGTCCTTAACCTTGTTGACTCTCATTGTGATTTAGGACTGTTATTGGATGGGGACTTGGAAGTTCTATGCTCATATAAGTCAATTGATTGGTAAAGCATCAGGACTGGCTGGGAGCCTCTTTCACTCTACTGTTTGGAGGTCGTCAGAATTTATGGTGGTCCTTATTGTGGCCCACATCAGGCGTCTCCTCGATTATTGTTCAGTTGTGTGGAACACTGGCTATGTGAGTGACCTTCGGCTCTTGGAGTCGGTCCAGCGTTGGTGGACGAGGCATGTTGCGGGACTTGAGGAACTAGAGTATGATGAAAGATTAAGGCGGCTCAACCTGTTCTCAGTGAGAGGCCGGCTGGTGCAGGCTGATTAGTTTAAGTGCTGGAAGCCTGGAAGGTGCTTGTGAGGCGAGTGGGATGTGCTGAGAAGCATAGGCCTTAGTTTATTTTCTCTGGCTAACCATCCTGGAGCTCGGGGCCATCCTTTGAAGCTCTTTTAGCTGCCTTTTTGTAGTGAGGCAGGGGAGAGGCCATTTCCATCTATTTGTGTTAGGCGCTGGAACTCTTTGCAAGAGGAGGTTGTGTTGTCCTAATCCTTGGCTGTATTCACGGGGAGCCTTGCTGGTCATTTGGGGGAGGTGTCGTTTGATTATGTGTGATGTGTGAATGAGTGTGTTCGCTTCCTGTTGGCCTTATGTGGGTGTCTCGGACGTTGCTGGCCGTGCTTAGCTTGGTGGCTTCTTCATTAGGGTGGGATTGATGGGTGTTGCTTTTGTGGGGATTTATGTGGTTCAACCCCTGCTGCTTGCTATTGATGTTTTTGTTTTCCCTCTAAGGAGTTACTGAACTGACTTGGGCTCCTTGGTGGGAACTACCCCTCATACACCTATATTAACCAACCATGTTTGGCCCTCAGTTGTGCTGGTAGGTACTTGCCTGTTGCCACACGTTGCATGAATATGGGTAGTCTTGCTCTCTGTAGTTGGGCTTTTGAGGGTCCTGTGGTGTTGGGGAACTGCTGCTGTGCTAGGGAGTTGCTAATAATGCCTGGCTCTCAGCCTTGGTGGCGCTTACCCCGTGTCACTTGTCCTTACTGTTTTTGCTGTTCCTGGGGGACCATCAATGTATGTGTTGTCTGTTGGTGGCATCCCGATGGCCAACTGAGCACTTCTCCGGCTCGCTCATGGTGCATACATGTGCGTTCTCTTGCTGGTGCCAGCACGCGGGGCCGTGTTTGCCTTTCTAGCCTGGCTGTCCTGCTCTTGGTCTGCCTGGGCTTTGGGGGCTGCAGAGGCGAGTTAAAGAGACGTGAGGCAGTAGTAAGTTGGATCAACTCCTAAAATAATCTGTACTGTATGTACGTATAAATAGGTATATATGTGTTTGAATTCATTAGAATAAATAGCATATATGTACCTGCAAAAATATTCATTTTATGACCTACGGTGATGGATGGTCGTAAGCCACATATGTATATGCATTGTAGCTACCTGCAGAAAGAGTAAGTAAACACGTTAGATAGGTATGTACATGTAGGTATGTATGTACTCACTTCTTTGCATTGTGCAAATACATTAGATATTAGAGTCAAGCTGAAGGAAGGCGCAAGTCGGATATCCCGCTTTAGTTGGATAGTGTGGGTTTGTAAGTCGGATCATCTCGGAACACGAATAAGGTCGTCTTAACCGGGGTTTTGGCTGAAGAGGTTCCAACGTAACCGGGTGTTACTGTTGCAACATTTTAAAAACCTACTGACCTGCAGACGTGAGATTGCCTACACCATCTGATGCGGTGGCTTCTTTTGGAGGAGTAGGTGCAATAACATAGGATTCATTGGTGGTACAGATGCAGTGGATCTGGGCGCTGCACCATGACACCATATCCCTTCTGCAAGAGTGAAACTGTTTAGCAAGGTAGCTATTTAGTTTCCATTATCATTTTCATATTATATTTTTAATATTACTTGAACAGAAATCACAGTAGCTAATACAAAAATTTAAATTACAATAATTGTTCAAGCAGATTTTTATGGTACCCACGGTTTTAGCAATTATTACGCCAATCAAAGGTGGGTAACTGTAATTTTTTTACGTTAAAGCGGTAACAGATTTCTCAACTGCCGGTAATGGTAAAGTGATATTGGTGATGCAATAATAAAGTGTTGAGTGGAACTGCCATTTTCAAATGGCAAAACTCAAAAATCACAAAATTAACCGAAATTACCTTAAATAGACTACCAGTACCTCTTACAAGCTTCAAGATTTTCTGATATATGTTAATACAGTACCTATGTTACATTTGATTATCCATAAAGTTACAATTTTTTTACTTTACTTTTCAAGATAGTCTAAGTGTCCAACTTTGAAATATCAATATTAGCTAAATGTATAGGTATGTTGCAAATATAAACAGCACTTGCAAAATAAATATTCAGCCATTTCCCAACTTTGTCATACAATTTGCTTATTTACGAGTTTATTACTGTTAACTCAGATTACCTATGCGACATGTTAATAAAACCGTCATAAAGAGGAAATGAATACAAGTGAACAGGAATATTTTTGTTAAATGTCCAAATCCAAGAAATTATAACCAAAACAATTCAATAAACACTGATATAAGTGTTTAGTAGTGGTAAACAAAATAAGTTAATTTTGAACATAGCAACCTCCATTTTGCACAATTTTTATAAGGCAATTATCAACAGACTTTGATGTTACAGATGGTGGAATAGAATCTGCAACTGTTTTTACTGCATTCCACAGGTTTACTTTGCTCATAAACTGCCAAACACCTGCATAGACCTTCCTTTTGATCATTGCCAAGAGGTTCTCAATAGGATTTAAATCGGGGCTATTCGCTGGCCAGGTCATAATCCTTTTTGATTTAAATCCTCCATCCGTAAGCCAGTTAGCACTGTACCGTGCTCGGTGTGAGTGAGTGTTATCGTGCTGAAATACAAATTTGAATCTGCATGCGATAGTCTGGTCATCAAGCTATGGAATCAAGTTGGCTTCAAGAAACTGGCAGTACCTTTCTGCATTCAGTTTAACTCCTTCTGCCACTTCAAATAGACCAATGATGGTGTCACCTACTATCCCGGTGCAAAACATTACACCTCCACCACTTTGTTGACATTTAAGCCATGTCTGTTGAGGTTGGTCAAGGAGGACCCATCATGACACCCATCCATCTTGACCATCAAGAGTGGCTCTGCATTTGTCAGTATAGTCTATATGACATTGAAATCAGTTTTTATGCTCTCCCCAGCCCATCTGACCCTATTTTCTATATGAGTTTTTGTTAGAAGTGGTCGTTTTATTACCTTTTTCACTTTCTCTAGCTTTTGCAGAACCTCACATCTTTTCTTTCTGATTAGTATTGAGGCTCCAGCGTCTTCAAATATTGCCTTAGCTACTTGTAGAAAGTTGTTTTCTAGCCATAGAAACCTTCAAATGTAACATTTCCAGAGCAGTCAATTTCCTTGTAGAGGCTCTATCCGGAGTTTTCTGGTTGACTTTACCTTCAATTGCGTAAGCGTGAAGCGTTTGGTAATCATACTGCAATTCCTTGGAAACTTCAAGTGTTGTCTTACTAGAAGCCAATAACGAGGTCACTTTGATCTTTTCTTCCCTACTTAGACCACTTTTCTTGCCTGTGTTGACTAGAGAGTGATGTTGCATAATCTGGCGTAACAGCAGAACGCCGTGCGATAAGCAAATGTTGCCCAAACATGGGAAATAGTTTCGTTTTATTTTTCTCTAATTGTTTTTATAGTTACAACATACCTACCAGTGCACTAACTTGCTATTAACATCTTATATGTTTGACACTTATCTTGAAGAATAAGTAAAAAAAATTGTACCTATATGCATAATCAAAGGTAACATACTGTATAAGAGAAAAAACATTTAATTTCAGTGCAAAATCTTATAACTATTATCAACTAAAATAAAAGCAATATTTTTATTCATTGAATACAAACAGACCACCATGTAAAAAGACATAGTAAATTCTCAAATAAATTGTTCAATGCAAGCTACAGACTGTTCAGTTAAATCACAATCAGATAATAAGTTTATATTGTTGATGCCCAAAACTACCCGCTTTGAGCTCTCAAAGCTTATCTGGCCCTATTAATGTCATCCACCAACAGCAAAGCAAACATTATTTGACACAAAAAAGAGAAAAGGTGGAATAATATGGATGAGATGAACTTCATGTCTTTAATTCCAAACTGGCAGAAATTTTTTTCAAGAAGGAAAAGAAAGATGGTTATCATTGAACTTCTTTCAATCAAAAATCAGAGCTTCTTGTAAGGTAACATGCCTAGTACCCATTTACTTTTTGCAAGTTTTTATTTCAAAGATAAGTTATTTTGACCAACCTATTGGATCGGGAGTTGCAGCTAATGTCTTAATCGGTAGCTAGTTAAGTGATGGAACGTCATTATGCTATGCTAATTTTGAATGTTTTCCCATAATTATATTTTCTGGAGTCATTTTAAAAAGTGGACGGCATTAGCGCGGCCCGACGTGGCATCC
>LQNS02001155.1:16726810-16748217 GCA_001587735.2 Parhyale hawaiensis
CAGATCTTTCCCATATTGACCCAGTAGAGAGGCATTACTATCAAGGTAATCATGCAAGGAAATTCTTGTCCAAACATGCAGAGAGAAATGTACAATTTATGAAAAAGTATATCACCCATCAGGAGTCAAAAATTTCCATTTCTTATATAGGCTGTAACTTTTTACCAAAACATGATTAGCCAAAACTGATAGTGTATTTATACTAACTATATTATGGACTATAACTGCGATCAATATTCGTGAAATCGAAGGTAGTCAAAAATTTTTTAAAATCGTCAAAGGGTTACCCTTGCAATTTATTTTTTCAGAAAAATCTGAAAATCAAATTCGGCAGATCTTTCCCATATTTTCCAGTAGAGGGGCATTACTATCGAGGTAATCGTGTATATAAATTCCTGTCCAAATATGCAACGGGAAATGTACAATTTATGAAGAAGAATTTCATCCATGAGGGGTCAGAAATTTTCATTTCTTTTACAGCCTGTAACTTTTTAGCAAAACATTATCAGCCAAAACGAATAGTGAAGTTATACTAACTATGCTATGGACTATAACTATAATCAATATCAGTGAAATTGAAAATAGTCAGAATTTTTGTAAAAATTGTTAAGGGAAATTTTTTCTGAAAAATTTCAAAAAATCAAAGTTGGCAGATCTTACACCCATATTGATCCAGTAGAGGGGCATTACTATCGAAATAATCGTGTATATCAATTCCTGTCCAAATATGCAAAGGGAAATGTATAATTTTTGAAGAAGAATTTCATCCATGATGGGTCAGAAATTTTCATTTCTTTTACAGCCTGTAACGTTTTAGCAAAACATTATCAGCCAAAACGAATAGTGAAGTTATACTAACTATGCTATGGACTATAACTATAATCAATATCAGTGAAATTGAAAATAGTCAGAATTTTTGTAAAAATTGCTCAGGGGGTACCTTGGAAATATTTTCTGAAAAATTTCAAAAAATCAAAGTTGGCAGATCTCACCCATATTGATCCAGTAGAGAGGCATTACTATCGAGGAAATCGTGTATATAAATTCCTGTTCAAATATGCAAAAGGAAATGTACAATTCATGAAAAAGGATTTCATCCATGAGGGGTCAAAAATTTTAATTTCTTTTACAGACTGTATTTTTGTAGCAAAACATTATGAGCCAAAACGAATAATGACTTTACACTAACTATACTATAGAATATAACTATGATTACTTTCAGTGAAATTGAAGATAGTCAGACTTTTTGTAAAACTTGCTAAGGAAAATACATTGGAAATTTTTTCGTAAAAATTTCATGAAATAAAAGTTGGCAGATCTTACCCATATTGATCCAAGAGAAGGGCATTACTATCGAGGTAATCGCGCATATAAATTCCTGTCCATATATGCAACGGGATATGTACAATTGAAGAAAAAGGATTTCATCCATGAGGGGTCAAAAATTTTCATTTCTTTTACAACCTGTAACTTTTTAGTAACTTTTCTGAAAAATTTCAAAATATCAATGTTGGCAGATCTTACACATATTGATCCAGTAGAGGTGCATTACTATCGAGGTAATTGTGTATATATATTCCTGTCCAAATATGCAAAGGGAAATGTACAATTCATGAAAAAGGATTTCATCCATGAGGAGTCAAAAATTTTCATTTCTTTTACAGCCTGTAAGTTTTTAGCAAAACATTATGAACCAAAACGAATTGTGAATTTATACCAACTATACTATGGACTATAACTATGATCACTATCAGTGAAATTGAAGATAGTCAAAATTTTTGTAAAAATTGCTAAGGGGGTACCTTGGAAATTTTTTCTGAAAAATTTCAAAAAATCAAAATTCACAGATCTTACTCATATTGATCCATTAGAGGGCCATTACTGTCGAGGTAATCGTGCATATAATTCCTGTCCAAATATGCAAAGGGAAATGTACAATTCATGAAAAAGAATTTCATCACTGAGGGGTAAAAAATTTTAATTTCTTTTACAGCCTGTATATTTGTAGCAAAACATTATGAGCCAAAACGAATAATGACTTTATACTAACTATGCTATAGACTATAACTATGATCACTTTCAGTAAAATTGAAGATAGTCAGAATTTTTGTAAAATTTACCTTGGAATTTTTTTCAGAAAAATTTAAAAAAATCAAAGTTGGCAGATCTTACCTATATTGATCCAGTAGAGGGGCATTACTATCGAGGTAATCGTGCTTATAAATTCCTGTCCAAATATGCAAAAGGAAATGTACAATTCATGAAAAAGGATTTCATCCATGAGGGGTCAAAAATTTTCATTTCTTTTAGAGCCTGTAACTTTTTAGCAAAACATTATGAACCAAAACGAATTGTGAATTTATACTAACTATACTATGGACTATAACTATGATCACTATCAGCGAAATTGAAGATAGTCAAAATTTTTGTAAAAATTGCTAAGTTGGCAGATCTTACCCATATTGATCCAGTAGAGGGGTATTACTATCGAGGTAATCGTGCATATAAATTCCTGTCCAAATATGCAACGGGAAATGTACAATTCATGAAAAAGGATTAAATCCATGAGGGGTAAAAATTTTCATTTCTTTTACAGCCTGTAACTTTTTAGTAAAACATTATGAGCCAAAACGAATAGTGAATTTATACTAAATATACTATGGACTATAGCTATGATTACTATCAGTGAAATTGAAGATAGTCAGAAGTTTTTCTGAAAAATTTCAAAAAATCAAAGTTGGCAGATCTTACCCATATTGATCCATTAGAGGGCATTACTATCGAGGTAATCGTGTATATAAATTCCTATCCAAATATGTAAAGGGAAATGTACAATTCATGAAAAAGAATTTCATCAATGAGGGGTCAGAAATTTTCATTTCTTTTACAGCCTGTAACTTTTTAGCAAAACATTATGAGCCAAATCGAATAGTGAATTTATACTAACTATAATATGGACTATAACTATAATCACTATCAGTGAAATTGAAGATAGTCAAAATTTTTCTAAAAATTACTAAGGGGGGTACCTTATAAATTTTTTCTGAAAAATTTAAAAAAATCAAAGTTGGCAGATCTTACCCATATTGATCCAGTAGAGGTTACACTATATGTGTGACTTTATATGTGTGACTCTATATGTGTGACACTATATTGGTAACAAGAATATGTGATTCATAGATTGTGTTCGCTCACCTACGTGATAACACGTTCAAGAGACTATGTTTCAACTCGTTCTTTTTTGCGAAAAAAATCAAGCTTGAGATGAATCTGATTTGCTTGAAATTCATGAATAACTATGGACAAAACTCAGGAATAATTCTCTACATTGATAATAAAAAAATAAATGCGACAACTCGTTTAAAACAGACATCGGTAAAATCAGTCCAATAATTTGATAGACAAGTTGGTAAAGGCGAAAAAATGACGCTCAAGTGTAAACTCAGTTCGCTATGACAAGATAATGGGTTTAAAAATATCGAAGGAATAGATGGCGCTCGTCGCTTGCAAAGGATATAATATAGAGTTATGCAGCGAAACTTGGAGTTTTCCGATCGGAAATTTATAGGCATTTATTGGGTGCTTACTAGTATATAGTGAACGGTATAAGATAACATCGAGTAATGCTCGCAAATTTACGATTGGGTTGATGGATTCGGTAAGAAGTAAATGATAGGATAAGTACTTCTGGCGCCATTTTGGACCGCAGATGGGGCACAGTAAATTAGGGTTCAGTGAATCAAGTAGTACGACTGAAGGTCGGAACGATCAAATAGAATTCCTTAGAACTAAAACAAGCGAAGCTGGTGCAGTAGTTTCCAAAAATTACTGGCAAATGGTTGTTTAGTGCCATGAGCTACGATAGAAAACTGATTCTTCAACTCTTTTGTAGCGCTACGAGTTTAGTTAGGGAAAAATTAGTTTAGAATTTCAGGCAGAAGGAATTGATTTAGTGTTTTAGGGTAAAAAATCTAGATTTATTAAGTAGCTAGGTAAAATTGAAATTGTTAGCTTATTTCAGCAATAGTCCTGAAGAAGTACATTTACAGCTAAAAGCTTAATGAATGCGACCGAAGGAAAATAAGTCTAAAGTTTTGGGAGCAATAGTAGCTATCTAAATAGGTCCAGTAGTCTCTGAGAAAAAGAAGGTAAAAGAAATGTGGCCAGAGTCTTCTAGAATCTGCGTTGTGCCCGCAACGTAAGTGCATTTGCCGAAACGTTAGCCGCTTCTAGGCGTGATTTTGTTTGGAGCTTCAGCATGGTCATGTTTTTATACAGATCTCAGGTTCAAGGTTGGTAATAAAGTTTGCTAGCACAGCGATTCTAAGCTTCTTCGCACCGCAGGTCAAATATTTTATCTCAGCATTTCTGCCGGAAGGTCGTGAGTGACGGCGAACTTACATAAGTGAGTTCTGTGTCTCAAATTTATAAAGCACGCGCATCTCCAACCCTGCACGGCTCGGCTGAACGAATTCGCTCAACCGGACAGAGCCGGGCAGCACTGGCAACAAATTCGCCATTGGCTATGCACGTTTGTGAACTGGCTTCGGTGTACGTGCGGGCGGCGTTCAAGTTCGTGTGCTGTGCCAGCTCGCTGTATCGCAGATTAGGTTAGGTTAGGTAACGTTAAGTTAGGCAACGTTAGGTAAAGTAACGTTAGGTAAGGTTAGGTTACGTTAGGTAAGGTAACGTTAGGTAAGGTTTAACTAGGTTAGGTTTGGTAGTGCTTATTGTAGTGTTCTGGTGGTTATCGCGCGGCAAGAATTCTTACTTGAACGCGCGCACAGTGATGAGCGCACCCAGAATGGCGAGTTTGTAGCCAGTGCAATCGGGCAAGAGACGAAAAACGAAAAGAGAAGAAGACAGAAGAAAGATATGCCGGTGCAGCAGGCCCCATTCGTGGCCCTCCGCACGGGCGAAGGTATAGGAGTCCCACAGGGAAAGGCCGCCACTTCGATTGGCGGTCCAGCTCGCGGAACAGAAAGTGGAAATATAGAGAGGCTAGCTAACCTAACAAACTCACCTTCTCAGCAGGAACTGCGGTAAGCTGCAACATCCCCTGCGGAGGAGGCAAGCGGGACCTTTGTGGTTGTGAGGCCCAAATAATATTGTGGCAGGGTAAGGGCACGCCAGAATATACCCCTGAGGGCTAATGTATGGGAATTTCACGAGTCGAGTGACTCCTTTACTGTTGTACTGTTGGAACCTAGCTCCACAGTAACAAAGATTATATGGCTAACAGCTGTAGAAAACACCCACGTTGAATTAACTCAATTTTTCACAAGGACACTGAACCAACGATAACTAAAACTCGCAGGTTAACTAAGTTTATGACATGCGTACTCTGGACCAATAGGGTAATTAAGACACGCTCGTTAATTACGTTTATTATATGAATAGGGTGCGTTTCCACCAAGCGAATCGATTAAATTCAATTTCATTCATTGTAATTCATGCATCGCTATAATGCTAGATTGCGTTAAGAATCACAGGTTGACTAAGTTGATGCCATGCATGCTTTGGATACACGGTAACAAAAATTCTAGGTTAACAAAGTTTCCGATATGCATGGGTTGCATTTACGGGGACAATAAGAATACTAGGGCGGGTTCACAGTTCACACGATTGCCAGATGAACGAGTTTGCTCAGTTGCGGGTCCGAATTAGTTACTGTGTCCGTTTGAAGAGCGCATAGCTCTCTGAGATTTAAATAGATACCCAAAACATCGCCAGCGACACTTACTGCGCAAACTGTGGCTAACACCAAAGTGTTACGTTATTTTTGGTAGACCCGCAGTTGTATTTAGGAGAGCTCAACGAAAGGTTCAGATGATTGCCGGAACGAAAACGTTCACTTGACTATCGTATGAACGCGGTATTAGGTTAGCTACAGTTAACCGCATGCACGTCCTCAGCCAACGGCCTTACCGACGGTCTCTTTGACGAAGTAGAATGTAAATGGGAGCGAGAGGATGGAGAAAGCCGAGTAGAAGAATAGCAGACCCACTTGGGTGAGCAGTTCTTGCATGGGTGAGTAGAGCTGCAGAACAACTACCCGCAGGGCTGACGCCACCGCCACGCTGATGCACGACGCCTGAAATGTGTACTTTGGTTATTGTGCGAAACTTTTTAACCTCTTAGTGCATCCATTGAACATCAGTCTTCGTAGGAATAAGACTACATGCAATGTCAACATATGTGTGCAGTAGGTACTAAAGGGCTAAAGAAGATAATTATAATGAGAAGTTTGCGCCTTCTTTCCACTAACTACCGAGGCGATCTCACAGGGGAAGAAAGTAGCGGTCATATACGAATGTGCTCCCACACAGGATCAACGCTTATGCGAACAGCACGTAAAAAAAACTGGAAACATCAATAGGAGGATAAAAGCGGAAAGAAGCAAAGAGGTTACGGAAGAAAGGCGTCTCAAAGGTTCATATATAAAGGTTAAGTAAAGGTAAAGTCAACTTAGACCACAACCTCACCTGGGAACCTACATGCACTGGCTTGTGCTGTGGGTATAGACACACTGGCCCCAGATGAATTAGCGTAGTTGCAGTCGACCTCGGGTCACAAAGAACTATGGCGCCAATTCGATGGAAGGAACAAATGACCCGAGACCCTCTCCCCCCTCATCAGTGAGGAAGGCAAGTTCCACCACGGCGCAGTGCATGCACACAACTGCCGAGTCAGCACACCTAGATCTGCAAAGAGCTCGCGTGCCTGAGATGGCATTGGACTTGCGAGCGATACAAGGAGTTAACCTATAAAAGGTCCTCTATAGGTCCCCCAGAGGTTGCTGCTTCCCATAACACAGGATGGCGAACTTATATAACAAACCTACTACCCAATGACCTGTGCCCCCGTTCTATGCTTCCCGAGAGGCATTATTTGAAGAAAACGAGTGCTGGCACGCCTTTATAAAAACAAAAGTTTTTGCGGTGGTTTTAGCGGTAAATGTTAGGGTAAGACGGGATGCATTTAGATGAGGAATGTTAGGAGTACGGTTAGACGAGGTACATGAGAGATCTGTGTTAAGTAACCAAAACTTGGCGTTTGATTGTACGATCAAAAATTTGACGTTCCTAGCGAGAAAGAGTTTCGCTTATGAAATCGACGTTTTTAGTACTGCAAGCGAAAATGAACAGAAACACGAGATTGCGATCGCGATCCCGCAATGAATTAAAATGTAATAGAAATTCGTTGAGTCGAACGCCAAACTGTATCGACTGTAAACGCCGATTTCTTATTAAACTTGAATTAATTACGCGCTCACGTTGGTATACTCTGAATTTTTACCTTTTTAGAATCAGAGACTGAAAATATTGACTTGAAAGCAAATGTTTTCCGGCACTACAGCAAATTTTCGATTGTAAAATGAAACGCCCATCACCGTAGGTAAGGAAAACGTAGGATAGGTTCTGGTCACAACCATCGTCAAAACAACCTCCGTTGTCAATACGGGATGCTGGCTGTATTGGAACCAGCAAGGCGATTATTGCGTTTGTTTGTGTCCGCGGCAGTTACTGCAATTTGCATTTTCCGTATTATACCGTTTTTCGGTATGATTATAATTCTTAAAGGAAATTGTTTCATCACTATGGTACTTCAACACAAAGTATTTTACATCCCTGCCTAATTCATGGCCCACATAGCATACTGCTATATGTGTTTACGGAGGAGTTGACTCGTGTATATTAAGCCTCTATTAAGCTGAAGCCAGGAAGTCGCGTCTACACATTCGAACGACGCCCTAGGGGCGTGTTGCAATCAGGTCTTCGGTGTCACCTGTGCTACACCGGCCTCCAATGCGACACAGGTTGGGTAACACCGACGACAATCCCCAAATTTATAGGTTTATGAGCTGGGTAGCACTGCCTTTGTTTACAAACGTTGACTTTGATACTTAGCAATTGGTATTAAAAATGTTGACTGCCAGCTATTGCTTGAATTTCCTGCATTTGAAGAAGCATTTCTGCCTATTTTTTTCAACTTTTTATCCTTAAACATAACCATAGCCAGGCTCCGCCAGAAATGTTTAGGCACGAGTTTTCTGCAAATTCCGCAACACTTCTTCGGGTGCTCAGATCGCACGTCGCATTCACCGCTACACGGGGTAACACCGGGCGTGTTGCAATCATATGCCGGTGTTACTTTCACAGTGTTACCCAGTGTCACTCCGTGCATGGCTGAACTACGTAACTTCAGCCATGACCCCGTGTAGCGGTGAACACGACGTGCGATATCAGCGCCGCCGAAAAGAGTTGCGGGATTTGCAGAAAACTCGTGCCTAAACATTTCTGGTAGAGCCTTATTACGGCTGTGTTTTAGGATAAAACGTTGAAAAAATACGTAGAAGCGCTTCAAATGCAAAAATTCAACCAATATATATGGCAGTCATGCATTTTTAAATACAAAGTCAACGTCCAATACCAAGTCAATGTTCAATACCAAGTCAATGTTCAATACCAAGTCAATGTTTAATACCAAGTCAATGTTCAATACAAAGTCAATGTTCAATACAAAGTCAATGTTCAATACCAAGTCAATGTTCAATACCAAGTCAATGTTCAATACAAAGACAATGTTCAATACCAAGTCAATGTTTAATGCCAAGTCAATGTTCAATACCAAGTCAATGTTCAATACCAAGTCAATGTTCAATACCAAGTCAATGTTCAATACCAAGTCAATGTTCAATACCAAGTCAATGTTCAATACCAAGTCAAGGTTTAATGCCAAGTCAATGTTTAATGCAAAGTCAATGTTTAATGCCAAGTCAATATTCAATACCAAGTCAATGTTCTATACTAAACCAATGTTCAATACCACGTCAATGTTTGTAAACAAAGGCAGGGCTTCCCAGTTTATTACATTACAATTTTGGAGGGTTGTCGTCGGTGACACCCTTTGTTACCCAACCTGTGTCGCATTGGAGGCCGGTGTAACACGGGTGACATCGAAGGCCTGATTGCGACACGCCCCTAGGGCGTCGTTCGAATGTGTAGACGCGACTTCCTGGCTTCAGCTT
Organism: Parhyale hawaiensis; assembly: GCA_001587735.2. Lineage (NCBI taxonomy): Eukaryota > Metazoa > Arthropoda > Malacostraca > Amphipoda > Hyalidae > Parhyale > Parhyale hawaiensis. The sequence continues at coordinate 16,735,842 of LQNS02001155.1, forward strand.
AATATAGGCTTTATATTCACTAATAAACTCCTCTGTAAACACATATGGTGTTTCTTACATTTTTGCATGGTCGGCATTCCGGCGTTCACTCGCTAATGCGAGCTGGAGGTTACCGACCATGAGTTCTCCGTCTCTAACGCCATAGCTCGGACAAGCTGTGATCAACTACAGCTGTGCACTCTCGCCTTTGGGGCCAACTGGCACATATTTGCGGCACGAACCAGTGCACGTAGATATGTGCTGTGAAGTAGACTCCCACAGTATTAAGTACGCATCAAACAGGAGATGAAAGACAAGCAGTAAGTGAAGCAAAACAGTGGGACAAGAAAACTAGAAAAAAAGAAAAGCACAAAGAACGATAATCACTGAGACTTCGTAGAACGAAAGAGACATGGTTCATATGATAGGAAAGCTGTCTCGAATTCCTAAATAAGGGTGAGATGACATATTGAGCCCCCGTGGAAGCGTGATTCTATATTACATTCCTAACATATTTCTTGGTCGCCTCAGAACCTAAAACCAATATCGGGGCGGTCAGAAAGTCTGCTGGGGATATGATGGCCGAATGCAACAAACTTTATCCCGTGGCTCATCCGACGCTTCCCGAGAGAAAGGTAAAGTCAGATTGGCCCTACACACAAACCGGGAAATTCACATGGACTGGCTCTTGTTGCAGATGTCTCAAGGCTCCAGATGAGAGCACGGCTACAGTCGACCAAAGATGGTCAGAGCTCGAGCGTCCTAGACGGAAGGCCTATATGACGACTGCTACCTCCTACGTCCCCATTACTGCATTGGGACAGTACTGCTGCAGTGATGCACAGCACTCAATAGCAACCAGTCAATGCGGGCAGAAACTGCAAGACAACTCGACACCCAAGCTGAGAGAATCACCGCGCAAGGGAGCCCTAAACTCACCTGGGATCGTATGGCGGTGGGGAAGTACTCAGCGGCCAGGATCAGGGGGATATTCTGGATGCCGAAGCTGGCCCCCATCTGCGCTGCCATGAGGCACGCCAGCGGCACCCAGCCGTAGGCGTTGGCATCATCTGGGTCTTCTGACGGTGTATCATTCGTGTTGTATCTGTAATGTAGTTACTTTCTACGCACCTTGGTAATTTCTACGTACAGTATTTTGTTTGTACAGTTTTGATAGCAGCTATATTTTGGTAGTTTTTATGCACCTGGTAGTCTCTATGCACTTTGGTGGTTTCTATGCTCTTTAGCAGTTTCTATGCATTTCAATAGAAGCAAAAGCGTCGGTGCATAAACTTTAAACACCAAAGTACAAAATCAAAATTCTTCGGCTGTAGAATTAAGATCACCATACACTACAAAATAATAATACTCGTAATGAGATATTTGAGAGAAGAATATTATGAATATCGCTGGTAATATATTAAGCCATTTCCTGTCAAACTGGAAAAATTACTAATGAGGATATATTTCCACAGTGATATGTGACAGATTGAGGGTTTCACATGGACCATAAAGACTAGTTTATCCCATCACGAATACACGTGAGGCACAGGGGTTAGGTTAACTAATGTTTCTTTTTTACTTGGAAGGTTCGTATTTCGTGATATTTGTTTCACGCTACAGCGTTGGGCAGTATATTAAGGAAGATAACAATGATTCGATAAGGGGGAATTGTGTTACATACTTACCGGTACTTGATGTTAGTAACCAAATATAACAATAATTCGATAGAGGGGAATTGGGTAACTTACTTACTTGATGTAAGTAACTCAATCAACAATGATAAAGGGGAATTGGGTATTATCATTTTTCCTGACTTCCGAAGTTGTTGGCGTTCTCAGGGCCCCAATGAAGCAACGCTACTCAGGCGATCCATTTGTAGTTCTGTTATTTTCTACCTGATTAAATAGTGACCCCGCACACAGAGGCAACACCAAGCGATTCGGGCTGTTGTCACAGCCTTTCCTATGGCGCATAGCCTGACCTCCCGCACCACGGCTGAACTACGTAACGTTACTCAACCATGCCCCGCACACTGAAGCGATGCAACGCGACTCAAGGCGACGCGACGTGACGCGACACGTAGCGATACCGTTGTAGCAGAGTCACAAAATCCTAGGCAACACCAGGCAATTTCTTTTATCCGTACACTTTTAATATCAAAACGTAATGTATGTATGCATTTATTAATGCATAGATACATATGTATGCTGGCATGCATTATATAGCTATACTGTACTTCAAAATTCCGCCATTGTCGCAAAATCCTGGGCAAAACCAGGCGATGGTCATGTACAAGCAGAAATTTCCTCCCAAAATGTAAATACACGGTTGTTAAATACAAAGTTCATGGTTTAAAAATAAACCAGTAAGCTACCAAATAATGGAATATTGGATAGTAATAATATGCAAGAACATTTTTGTGAAGATTTATTGTAATATATTAATATTCAGTTAAAGTAATACTTTCTAATAATTGCAGAATCAAGTACACGAATAACAGCATCAGCATCGCCTTGGATCGCGCCGCGTCCCCTCTGTGCATACACGTTCAGCTTCGAGCTGACGCTGCGTCGAGAATATGCTCATAGCAGCAACAAATGATACGACATGCTACGCTAAGCTGTCGTAAGCTGGATCCCATGACGAATCTTTTCAATCGTTAAAGTCAGTTTGCTCTTTAACTAAACTATTACGAATATATGCTCACCTTTCAAACCATTCTATCGTTATATAATTTGATTTTAAAACCCAGCACCAGCGACTATCACTGTAGTAAAAAATATTTAAAAAACTAGAGCTGGACTCCGAGAGGGCCGCCCTCCGCCAAGTAACGCCATGGTAGCGCGAATTTGAAATGGCCAAAAATCCGCGATTTCATACGGATTTTCATCAAAATTATTATTATACGGAGTAGTTTAAGCCTCCGTTTCCACTAAGAAGGCGATCTCACAGAGGAACAAAGAATGGACACATAGTATGTCGATAGAAGCGTGGAACCCGACCACCAGGATGTCGTTACACGAGATCAGCGTGCAAGGCAACAGCAAGCCAGGAAAGAAGAGGAGGAACAGAGGAAATTAGCTTTAGCATTATTATCAAATTTTAATCAAGAATTGTTCTAGCATTTTTAACAGTTCCTGTAAATTTTGTGATGATTCGTCCAAATTTTCAAGTTACGTGGTTAACCGACAGAAAAACAAAAAAACGAACGACGGACGAATGAATTGTCTCTAAAATTGATCATCTGTTCCTCCTGCTATTTTTAACCGTTCTTGTAACTTGTAAGATGATCCGTCCATAACTTTTTTTTAGCTATATTGCTAGCAGACAAATCCAGGCAAAATACAATTTCCTTGGCGGAAGTATAATAAAAATAATGATACTCACGGGTCAGTGACAAAAGTTGAATCAGTTACGTTTGTGACGTCCCCAAGAGAGTCTACTTCGGTGTCGGGAGAAAGGATGATGACGTAGATGGCCAGCAGGATGACGGCCACGCCCATCACTGTCTGCGACACCATCAGACCGCCCCTCCGGCCCAGCCGTCGTACGAATACCATGGCCATCAGCACGCCTATGATCTGCCAATTAGTTTACGTAACAAAATAAACATGCAAGAAGAAAACCACCAACAAAAATCACACTGTGTTGAAACAGATAGAATAAATCAAAATGACCGCGAAAGAAAGATATCTCAAAGGCCTAACTAATGGTTCCCTGGCGAGTGCGCGACTTCCCATAACACAGGATGAGCGAAGTCAACAAAGTTCCATGCATCCTGAGGGAATTTCTAGTTACAGTTGCTTAGGGAGCAGGGAGAGCAATCTGCTTCGTGCATCCTGCAGCAGTGAAACGAAGTCGAGGGCTGTAATGATAAAGTTCAGCTATACCCCACATTCCAAATGGAAAGCCCGATTATTATTGTTATGCTAGTTGTTTAAGCCTTAAACAGTATTTCACATGAGTGTCTGTCAAAAATTGTGCTACTTTAGTTTCTAACTGGCTAACGCTGACTATCTAGTACTTGGGTAAATCCCCAAGTCGACAGTGAATCTTGTCTCATGCATTTATTGGTTTTAAGGATGTTACTTGTAAAATATAATACCTCAGGGTGCAGCGCCCTGATTTGTTGGACACTGCATCCATATGAGAAAATACATGAGTTTTCTTTCTTTCTTTTTCCTAGACACAACTATGGTGATTCAGGAGAGGAAAAAGAAGTTACATGAAGTATGTCGACAGAAATGTGGAACCCATGCACGAAGGTGGACCAACGCACATGGGAACAGCAAGTCGGGAAAGAAGAGGAATAACAGATGAAAGTTAGATCAGTAGGAGTACGAAATCAGGAAGGTAGCAAATTGGGCACAAAAGAAAGACGTCTCGAAGGCCTAGCTAATGGCTAAAGTAACCTACACAAACCCCCTGAGAGCGCTGCTCCCTTTAACATAGGATGGGCAAACCTAACTACCTAACCTTATGGCCTATGTCTCATCCCGTGCCCGCTGAGGGAGGTGGCAAGCCCATCGCACTGGTTCGTGCAGCAGATATATGCCAAATGGTCCCAGCGAATTCACGGCTGCAGGTGATTACAGAAAGTCAGACCTATGTCGCCAAAGACGAAGAATCTAACGCAACAACCTGATGCCCACCGATCATCCCTGATTCTGAATAGAATCAGTCTCCCACAACAGCGTCTGAACGCTGAATGACGACTCAGCAAGCCAAACAGCGCAAAAACTTATCCGTCCGGTAAGCAGGCTAGAACTCCCGCCCTCCCCGAATGAAAGCCAATTTTCTAACATCCCATCCTGCTTCTGTATTGGCCCCTGTGTGGCACATGTCCAAGCTCAGGTTGTGTTGCTGGGGACCGCGAGCGATATCTGGTTGGTGCAGAGTGCCTGTTAGACTCGCATAGCGAGAGTATTTGCGGGCTGTAGGTTTCAAAGACTCCTGAGGATTCTAGTTATTCCGAAGCGTAGGCGCAAATTTCTGGTTATAATGTAACTCCTTGTTACATACAGTGATAGTGTGTACAATTTAAGGTGGTCACTATAGTTAAACTTCATCGGGATTTTCATCAAAATTAATATTATTATGCTGAGTAGTTTAAGCCTCCATTTCCACAACAAAGCCGATCTTATAGAGGACGAAAGTAGGGACGTATAGTATATCGATAGAAGCGTGGGACCCATACACGAGGGTGTTCCCCTACAGGTTCAACGCACAGGGGAACAGCAAGTCGAAAAGGAAGAGGAAGAACAGGAAACAAAATAATAAGTGAGAGTTGAGGTGGGCAAGATAGAAAGCAGTTTCAAAGGCCTGGCTAAGACTAGGGTAGCCTATGGGTTCCCCCTGGGCCACTGCTCCCCATGACATAGGATGGGCGAACCAAATTAAGCTCACCGTATTACCCATCCTATACGCCTGTAAAGGTACGATCTACCATTAAATGAATATGTTAAATAAATAAGTAGATAATTACTTGTATGGGGCAATGTATATCACAATGCATTAAATATTACCTGCAAATTATATACTTATTGATTGTGCAATAAATTCTGTCTACTGCAGCTCTTGAATAAAACAACTGAGGGTTGCAATGTCTTTCCGTTTAGTTTCAGACAAAAGACGGATAAGTTTTTTACTTCGCCTCTTGTGAGATATGCATGAAAAATACTGTATCCCAATCTGAAATTTATAGGCATTTATCGGCTGCCTATCGGCATTTATCGGCTGCCTATCGGCATTTATCGGCTGCCTATGAGAAAGTAGTGAAAGGTATCCGATAACATCAGATAAATGCCTATAAATTTCCGATATTGGGATATTCAGTTAACTGTCAGCGTACGCTACTGACGAAAGAAGTTACGCAATTACCAACTCCACAAAGCATTTAAGATAACTACAGTGAACGCCCCTCAATAATTATAATCTGTGGAAAGCTGGCGAAAAATTGAGTTACTGCAGTTCCGTTACTGGTCGGTGGGTGAGGTTTGCTTCTCAGCGCCACCTTACCTAGAGNNNNCACAGTTTGAGATCAGGATATTTTGAATTATCGGATAACTTTGAACGTCCTTGTGTTTCTCTCTTGGACATTGCCAGTTGGGGATCTGGAGGGAAAGGATTGCACAGGGCCATGTCCTTCCCCTCAGAAGCTATGGGAATATCATTTGCCTCCCCCTCCCTTAATGCCCTGCAGCAATACAGAGCTTTGAGGGGAAGGTTCGGGCGGAAATGAAAAGTTTTTTGTTTGTGGACCGATTAGAATTAAACTTTGTATAGATATGTAAAATCAAAAGAGAAACTGTCAAATCAAAAGAGAAATTGTTTTGATTCCTGTACTTTTCCATTTTCCCCATAGAAAACGTGTTACGCAAAGGAAACGGGGAAAAATGGGGGTTGGGGAAAACGCATCTCCTTCTACAGTTTTTGAGTTACATAGATGATTTTGGTATATAAAAAAATGGAATTCAATTTTCTACCAGAGAAAGTGTTGGGAGGTTTTGATTTTTAAAACAGTTTTTGAGAATTTAAAAACTAAAAAAAAAATCAAGTTTTCCTCAAAAAGTGAGCTGGCAGTTATTCTTAATTCGAGCATGAATACCACTAAGAGCTTCCTTGATAGAGAGTCAATTTCTGCTTCGTTTGATACCAAAGTCATCTCTGTAGTTCAAAAACTGTAGGAGGAAATGCGTTTTGAAATCGGAAAAAAATTAACTTTGGGGGGGATATCGCCCAAGTGTTTACTTTGAATAACTCGTTTTTTATGGGAAAAATGAGAAAAAGTACATGAGTCTAACCCACATTCTTTTCAGATTTTACACATCTGTACCAAGTTTCATTCAAATTGGTACTTGAATGAAAAAAATTCTTCTAGTCGAAACTTTCCGCCAGAGGATTAAAATTTTGATATTTTATTTCCGATTTGAATGAAACTTGGTACAGATATGTAAAATTGAAAAAGATTGGGGCTAGACTCGTGTACTTTTTCCCATTTTCTCCATAGGATACGAGTTCTTCAATGAAAACATATTTTCCGTTTTCTCTGTATAGCGTGTTTTCTGTGGGGAAATGGGAAAAAGTGTAGTAGTTTGACCCACATTTTTTTTTCGATTTATACAGATGTGCACAAAGTTTTATTCAAATCTGACACAAATAAACAGTTTTTTAGGATATTCTTTTTCGGCCAGAACTTAAAAAAATAAAAAATTATTTATGTACAGATTTCGATGAAACTTGGTAGAGATATGTAAAATCGGAAAAGAATATGAGTTATACTCATGTGCTTTTTTCCCATTTTCCCATAGAAAACGCGTTCCTCGAAGAAATCTGTAAAAACAGTTTTCTTTAAATAACTCGTTTTCTAAGGGGAAAATTTGAAATAATACTCGAATCCAAACCCCTTTTCTTATTTTACATATTTCCACCAAGTTTCGTGAAGATTGGGCTAATAATACAAAACTTATTGAAGTCAAAATATGAACTTTAAAGAAAAAAGCCTACCGCCCCGGCCCAACCCCCATATTCAATCCACTTAACGTTTCACTGGTTGCCTAAAATTTCGCCAGCGTGTCCGTCTGATTTATAACTACTGCTTGATGAAAAAAATGACTTTTCTCTAGGAATATCGAGGGTTTTATGCCCGAACCCTCCCCTTATCTTAATAGAAAGGATAATAAGGATAATAGAAGGATAAAAAAGGACAGAAAGATGCACTATTGACTTGTTTTCCGTGGGTCGCTATCTAAAACCCGCCTTTCGATGGGCCCGAAGTTCTTCCGTCCCCCCCCCCCACAAAAAAAATTTAACAAGCTTGATCCGCCATTAGACTCTTGGACGTTTCATTATAAAATAAAAACCGCATAAACTTTCCCGAGTCGCTTATCAGTTGATAAACTGAAGGTTAATTGTGATCAAAGGGGTCATAACCTTGGAAAAATATCTTTCTGTATTTTAAAAATGAGATTAACTAGCCAAATTTAAGAGGAATAATGTACTGTTATTGCGTTAGTAGTTGTACACTGTAATGCCACGAACCCTTAAATTATGACCCGCTGGGAGTCCATTCCAGATCCTTAGCCGTAAGTCTCCCATGTTATTTTCATCAGCTAACGAAGCGAGAGACGTGATAACTTTTTCGTCCTGTATGTGTCTACGAGATTATTCATTTTTGTGTACGTTTTTCCCCCCCAACGATTAGCAAAAGGAATAGGTGTATCATTACAATTTTTGTGATTAGTCAGGTGGGTTGACGTAATATGAAAAATTATGATTAAATAATAATAATTATTCTTATGTTGAATGGATTAAGCCTCTGTTACCACTGCAGCGGCGATCTCACAGAGGTACAAACAAGGACATAATGTTTGTCGCAAGCAATAGTGAACCCATGCACGAAGGTGTTTCCATACATGAACAACGCGCATAGGAACAGCAAGCCAGAGAAGATGTGGGAGAACAGATGAAACGTAAAATCCTAGGAATGTGGAATCGGAAGGTAGCAAGGTGGGCACGAAAGATAGACGTCCCGAGGGTCTAGCCTAGCTAATAATGGCTAAAGCAACTTACAGGGTCCCTCTAGGCTCGCTAGTCTCCGCAACATAGGAAAGGCGAACCAAACTAACCTAACCCTATGGCTTATGCCCCATTCAATGCCCCTGGCGGCCTAGATGTGAAAAAATAGCAGAGCTGCCGATTCATGACGCAGCGACCCAGCACTATCAATGCCAGCCCTGGCGGGTAATTAATAGCCTTACGCGACGAGGCGTTCTAGTTTAACCGTTTTCTAGCAGGCTGTGTTGCCTAATTGCATGGGTTTCTTTTTCCCCATATGAGTACAATAGGACAAAGAACCCTTGTAGCAAAATGACACAGCCTGGTGTGAATAGGGTTAACCTTGTCCCTTCAGCATTATCCGTTAACTTTGGCTGGAATAGCACTGGTTGGAACTGGACCTTCAGATCCAGATTGTGTGACGCAGATGATCCACTGACCTGGGAGGCCTGCACGCAGATGGTAGCGGTGGTCGCGTCGACGGTACTGCCGGAGTCGCTGAGTATGCGGGCCGTCTGGACGGAAAACAGGGGATAACCTGGAGAAAAAGCCAAGAGTAAATCCTTAATCAATAACCTTTGATACCCCCAAAGCTGAATCTTGATCCGTAACATGGAGTTTCTCGCTGTTGCAAGAGTATGGCTGGCTGCTAACATTGTCAACACGATTTAAATTAACGAAGTCGACGCTCCTGCCTGATGTATGGAAAAAGTCAAGTTTTATGAACTCAGCTCAGATTAACTCGACTCTAACGAGCCAATCGATGATGCCTTTTCTCTAATTGGAAACGCTACAAGCATTATAAAGAGAACTATTATGGAGGGCGATTTTTCATTCTTTTCTGTCAATTGTCGCATTTCCCGAGTCAAAAGACGCACTTTATTCCAGAAAAATGCCCCAGAACTTACCCTGCGTCTTAACACTTAAAATCCTCAATCTCGTTCTTTCCAAATGCTGCAGAGTGAATATTTACTGGGTGCATTGTACAACTGCAGCGTCATATGAAAAGGGCAATACTGCTATAGTGAAAATACGTGGTAACTGATTCTCTCAATATTTGCTCAGGGGAAAGCCATCAACATTAAAGTAATTATACAATGACTTTTCCTTCTCGAAAGTAAAGTGAACTGGACACTCAACGAAAAAATTTTCTCATTCATAGAGCAAACTTCTCATATTTTCAATATGCACCAACTGCTTACCAAAACATAAATAGGCTAAATAGGGTTTGAATTTACATTTACCAGAGCAAAAACTACAATCTAAGCTAAAAAAAACAGCAGGAACATTAAAAAAGCATCAGCGTTCCTAAAAACCGTAAAGTGTACAACAAGCTAAACTAAACCAAACATGTCTGCACCACATTCTATGCTTACCCGGACATGTCTGCACTACATTCTAGGCTTACCCGAACATGTCTGCACTACATTCTAGGCTACCCGAATATGTCTGCACTACATTCTAGGTTTACCCGAACATGTCTGCATCACATCCTAGACTTACCCGAACATGTCTGTACGACATTCTAACCTTACCCCAACTTGCTTGCATCACATCCTAGACTTACCCGAACATGTTTGCATCACATCCTAGACTTACCCGAACATGTCTGCATCACATCCTAGACTTACCCGAACTTGCTTGCATCACATCCTAGACTTACCCGAACATGTTTGAATCACATCCTAGACTTCGCCGAAATTACTTGCATCACATCCTAGACTTACCCGAACATGTTTGCATCACATCCTAGACTTACCCGAACTTGCTTGCATCACATCCTAGACTTACCCGAACTTGCTTGCATCACATCCTAGACTTACCTGAACATGTCTGCATCACATCCTAGACTTACCCGAACATGTCTGTACCATGAAAAGCACTAAGATTACTTCCATATTTTTCACAACCCCTTTATTTCTGAACGAGTCGATAAGCTTCGCATTGCTGTAGGCCTCGTTCAGTTCTTCATACATTTTAATTTCAGCTGCAATGTCGGTGCCTTTGACTCGGAGCCTCAGTAGGCCCTTCCGTGCCTCGTCTTTCCGTCCTGAAATTGAGTTATAACTCATGAGTCATTGTTTTATTTAAGTAACCAGTTAGCGGCTACTTTCTCTATTTCTGGACATTTTTGATAGTGCTATTCTTACGAGAAATGACGATTTACTTTGTGCGTTTATGGGTTTAAGTATTACTGTCCGAAATACGAATCTGAAACCCCATAAGGACTATGTAGTGTACTTCATAGATTATGTTGAAAATAAAGTATTCAGAAGAAATAAGCAACCCGTATTATACTGAAAGGCCGTTTACACCCTACAGCTTTTCTGCCCACACCGTTGTACTGTTTGGGATCTTTCCCACTTTCGCTGGCTTTCACTCTTAACTATATAGAAGTCCTGATCTGCACATCAGCTGTTGAAATTCAGTCTCCATTTTTTGTTATAGCATCTTAATTCTTAAATAATTAATTGATGGACTTTCGAGGGCTTGACATCCCACACCACGCGAGTGGGACAGCAAAGGGTGGGAAATGCTTTTGCCCCGATGAGGAGATGTGGGAAAAGAGCTTGTTGCGCAAAAAAGTTGCACCGTGTAAACGGAGCTCAAGTCGAGCAAGAAATGGGTCACCCTAAACACTGAAATCTACCGAAATTAGTCGAAATCTACCGAAATCAGCCGAAATCTACAAAAATCAGCCGTAATCTACAAAAATCAGCCGTAATCTACAAAAATCAGCCGAAATCTACGAAAATCAGCAGAAATCTACCAAAATCAGCCGAAATCTACCAATATCAGCCAAAATCTACCAAAATCAGTCGAAATCTACCAAAATCAGCCGAAATCTACCGAAATCAGCCGAAATCTACAGACTTTGATACGGAAGGGAACTGCTTAAATAAGCAACGGTAGAGCCTGAGTTATAATCCAAATAAATAATCACACCTCCAAGAGGTGCTCACACCTATAAGTTGAAAGTGACGTGTTAAGGTTTTAATTGCAGTTTTACCAGGCAGATTGATGCTGACAATATTAAATGTATATAATAAAAAATACTAAAGGAATAGTCTGTATTGTCATGCATTTATCTTGTAATTTAAATCTCAATTATAACTGCACTAAGTCATAAAGGAACTATTACATTGGTTACGTCTAAATAGGCTAACCCCTCTCTCAGACAAAACTAAATTGATGTTATTTACATCACGACCACCCCCTGCTTTGCCTGATATTAATTTTCTGGAAGTAAATTACAGTGGGTTACCTCATTTAAATACTTGGGGATCGAGATCGACAAGTTGAGTTACTCCTTACACGTAAATACTATTTGCTCTAAGGTTCACAAAGCTAGAGTTGCTATCTATGCTGCTAGGAAGTACCTATCGCGCGACTCTCTTACGCTTCTGTATTATGCTCTCGTCTATCCTCACCTGATACAGGCGATTGTATTGTGGGGAGGATCGCCTTACCAGATTCTAAGGCCGCTTGTCGTCGCAATGAATGACGTTCTTAGGACTATACTGTTTGTCAGAAGGAATTATAACAATATGCCACTGATGTCTGTAAACGCAATGTATGAAAAACTGAAGCTAATGAAACTGCAACACTGTACAGTCGAACACCAAGAAATTCATAGATGGAACCAAATTAGTCCACAGCAGAAAGCTGAACGCATTGGGAGCATCTTCAAGCCCAACCTTCTGTATTCCAGACAGCGTAATTTTTAACTACTCAAAAGTAAAACTTCAACCGCACCTCAAATTTCTACTGTCATTCGGCCTAGAATTCTGCTTACCCATATTCAAGCCGGACTATTACAAACATTTTATAGGTTTTG
>LQNS02001155.1:16768621-16779740 GCA_001587735.2 Parhyale hawaiensis
ATTCACCATCTTCGATCCTCCCACCTGATGAGCTGAGGTTACAGCGAAACGCGTCGTGGGTAATAAAATTTCAACGATATTATTTGCTTCTGATCTAATTCTTCAATATGTACGCCATCTAGAACCAGAATATATTTATCTGTCCACCCAATAAGTGGTCGAAGGAGTTGAGCAATCTTCATAATTTTTTGTAGGAATTTTGGTGGGTTGACCTAGATGTGACCTATGCCAAAAAACTTGACCTAGCTGGCCATAAAGCATGACGGCGTTGAATTTTCTCCACTCCGGCGAATTTGCCTCCACCGCGGCAGATCGTCTGGAGAACGGGGCGTTCTACTTTTTTCCCCTATGTTATTATTGAAGAGCAAGTATCTAATTGAATTCGGCTGTGCCCTCGCCTCGTTCATCAAAAATGACTTCGTTGAATTTCCCCCCTACCGCGGGTGATGGTCTTACGCCACCGAGACATTCTAGTTTTAGCTCAGAACGGCGAAGCATATATATATTTAAAATATTGCAGAATATAATAACGTAGTATCTGTGCTACCCCCAGTGTTATTTTTCTGGACTGTCCCTTATTTATATTAGGTTAGGTTATTATTATGCCGCGATGACAAATTTAATGCTGAAAAACAAATTTGACTTCCTTCACTAATACATACGAAAAAAGAACTTTAAAACCTCATAACTTGTATACTATGAATTTCTCGAACTAGCGTTTCTGATTTGTCGAAAGAGCATCAAAAACTATAAAAATGTCTAATTTCAGTAATATCCGGAATATTTCGGATTTCAAACATAAACCACCATCTATATGGCCGTTCACTCACATTAACAATATATTTGAAGTATGTTACTGCACTCGTTATGGGAGTAACTAGTGGCCCGTGCCGTCATTATAAATGACGGCAAAAAATTAACACTTCACCAAAACCCCCGCCGTCTTTTGGGCTTCCTCATTTTTCCTCTATCTAATAGTGAAGAAAAAAAATTCCAAGGTACCCAACTTTTTTTTCGCCTTCTGAAATCTGAATTTTCTCCTATCTTATTAGTTCTATTTTTCCCTTATCTAATACTGAAAAAAAAGATTGCAAGGTACCCAACTTTTTTTTCGCCGAAGAAAAAGATTGCAAGGTACCCAACTTTTTTTTCGCCGAAGAAAAAGATTGCAAGGTACCCCACTTTTTTACATTTTGAAAGCTGAATTTTCTCCTATCTTATTCCCATAGAGCGTGACAGGAAAGATATAAATAAATAAAAACACGACGCGAATTATTATATAGTACTGATTTTTATGTCAAACTCAAGGAGCTTCTAATGGGAGGAGCAAGCCCAAGCACTCTCTGGGCGAGTAAACACATGGCTTTGTCACCTGATCGAAGCTGGCGTTTGGAGCCCTTAAAGTGACTGAAGTGCCAGTGGTCAGGAAATATAATTAAGGATGATACAGACAGGCAGTTCTTCAATATTTTTGCAAGACAATCGTGTCTGAAAATTTATATCCCAGTGCTCTCACTGTTACTTTCATCATCAGATGGTATACAGGATACAAGTTTCCTCTACATGCTTCCATCCGCTCGGAATTTCGTCGATGGTTAATGACTATAAAAATTTGAGCTCAGGACTCCTTCCTATATAGGCTGCTTGAGGCAATGCCGCTCTCCGATTGGATAAGCCACTCAGCCAGTTTAAGGGAAAAGTTTACTCGCAACGCTCCCGTAGGATAAATAGAGAGGGTGCGCTCCTCTCTATTGGAACCTCCTTGGTCAAACTACTGTATTCTAGCCACAAATAAAGTTCGCCACAGCACTATCTTTTCTTTACTTCGATTTCATTCCACCCTGATAACTGTAGCACAACGCTATGCAAGGTAGGCATTTCACCTTGTCGGAAGTTCTGTTCTATAACACATATTTATTATGTAATATGTAACTCTTTTACAAATTTAATTCCCCCGGGGCTACGAATGCTTGTACCTTCCTATCGGAGCCATTCATACAATGGTGTATACAATCCCTGGGGCGTTACAAATCCCCGACCGACCTTGGCCAATAGGAGGTTCCTACTTATTTTAATATGTTATTTTAATGTTGCGTTAGCGCTGCCATTGTATGAACATTGTCTTCTGTAAGTCGATATATTCTTTTATGTACACGAGTCGTGGTACCCGACGTTTTTTCTCGATGAATCCCTCTACGCAAGCCGATCAGATTCATGGCAACGACGCAAATAAGCCAAGCTTAACTGGATGCAAGCCAAGTGTCGTCTCGTAGGGCAGTCTGTAGGCCATTTTAAAATATTAAAGTGCCACATCAATGTTCACCATGCAGGGGTGTGTCGCAATCAGCATGTTTTGGGTTACCGGTGCTACCCCGCGTAACACCGGTGACCCAGCCAGTCGCAATCATATAGCTCAAATGGCGACTGCGACACAGGTTACGGCGAGGTAGGTCACCGAGCACAACCGTCCATTCAATCAAATACGTAACAAATAAACACCTTACACCAGAGTAAGTAAATCAGAACTGTTACTTGGAACTTTCAGTGAGAAAATATCAAATTAAACGGAATTTTAAAATTTTTAAGCTTACGCCGATCGTCGCTAGATGACGTTCTCACAGCCCCTTTTTGGGTTACGGTAACCTTTTTTCAGCTTGTCGTAGCCCGGATTTGGCGAGATTGCCACACACCCCAGATGTTACTCGCTAAACTGCCCCGTAGAGTATGGCACTAAGAAGGGTAGTGTGACGGTAGGTACTTCACTTCTAAGTGTTAGCGTTGCATTATGGTTTGAAGTGCGAAGTGCCTGAAGTGCCCGAAGTGCCTATTTATTTAACATAAGGGCCTGTACTTCGTGCCCACTTTGCTTCCTTCCCGATTTCATACTCCTACTTGCTCATGCTTTATTCTGTTCTTCCTCTTCTTTCTCAACTAGCTGTTCCCATGCGCGTTGATCCTGTGTGGGATTACCTTCGTGCATGGGTTTCCCGTTTCTATCGACATACTATATGTCCTTTGCTCTTTCCTCTGTGATATCGTCCCGTTCGGAAACGAAGGCTTAAACTTTCTGACTGTAACTAACTACATCATCCCATTAGTGCTCGAATAGATTTTGCTGCCCCACGTACTTGCATCAACATTTTTATGAAATTAATAAAGTACAACATGTCTTACGTGACTTTCAGGCGGGACAAACCTGGAAATACAGAATTTTGTCAATTATGGGCGAAAGTTAGACAATTTGATAGAAAATAGTACAAATGAGACATGAAATTATTTTATATCTTTAATAAAAGGCTAATTTTTTATGTATTCGCCCTGAAACATTTGTTCTGGAAATCGGACATAACTTTTGCACCAACCTAGCAGTTACTTTTTTCTACACACGTAATAGAAACAATTCAGTCTTACCTGGTAAGGACGGCCACTGAGTCCTCCTCCCACGTACATCAGCTGCCCCTCTTTATCTCCAGAAATCACCTTTGCTGACGTTTGTTTCTTTTGACTGAAACTTTCCGGCTGTAAGCCTTTAAAAATACTGTGCATATGGCTGTTTTTCTTGTCTGGACTATTACTTTGCCCTTTCACAAATTCTTTGTTATTGTCACCGAAATGCTTTTTCAACCAAGAAGTGTTTAGTTTCTGGATGAAGCCCTCATTGTGCAACGAAGAAGGTTCTGTCTCAGAAGAAGAGTTTCCAGTTTTTGAAGCTCTTAGCTCTTGTCCAACACCTTGTTTTCTTCCTGCCAATTCAGTGTTTTGATTTGGCAGTTGCAGATTCTTTTTCTCCAGGGAAACAGCGTCATTTCTTTTGTCATCGGCAAACGCAACAACTTTGTCTTCACCTTCAGCGTTGTTTCTCCGGTTTGAGCTATTATCACTTGGTAGATTATATTTTGTGTTAGATCTACTACCTAGTGATGGTCGAAGGTTCTCGCTGGCTTCATTGACACAATCTGCAGCACCGGTTGTATTCCTGCCGGCAGTTTCACCAACTTGGTTTTCTGAATCATTTTGTTTACATCTATTGTTGAGAGCCTCCGCTGACGGTAAGCTCACATTTGCATCATCTACGAAAGCTTTGTTGTCTGCCATCGTTGAATTTTCCAATTCAAAAGAGTTAGGATATCGGACGAAACTAAGCTTTTACCACTTGTTCTCAACCTGAAAGTAAACTCCCCATTATTGCTTACTCCTATTCATACTTGAAAATATATAAAAAAACAAGAGCATCCTAAGTGTGCATACCTCAGCCAGGAAAGGCAACAATAAAGAAACATTCAAACTGGTTCTGAAGCAGTGATTTTCTTTGTAACAGCACTAAAATCCAACCATTTGTGCCTTTCTAGGTATAGACAGTTATAACAGCTTCCGTAATTTTCTCGAAGATCCGTTTATATCTTTTCGAGTTATGCTGCTAACAAACATTCAGACAAACATCAGTCAAACACACAAACAATTACCAAAATTTAATCATGTATATCTCTTAACATTACTAACAATTCCTGTAAATTTCATAAACATCCGTTCATAACTTCTTGAATTATTGTGCTAACAAGTATAAAATTAAACACAGCGACAAACGATCAAAAGATCGTCACAAAAAAATGATCATTTGCTCTTCGTATTATACCAAACAGCTCATGTAAATTGAATAAAAATCCGTCCATAACTTTTTGAGTTATATATATACTTCAAAGCGAATTAAATACAGGGCATGTTGGAGTGGGCAGGGAAATAAAGCCGCTGAGACTTGACCTGTCCAACTCTACCGACAGGTGCCCTGGCTTTGAAGTGTTAATTCAAGTTTCAATCGTTGAGTCTTCATCATTTAGCTACGCGCGACACTTCCATGAAATCAATTTTTGTCCGTATATAATATAGAGTCTTCAGTCAGCTCAACATAATTATGCTGCTCTAGCACCTGCAGCACGATTCGAAGTGATGAAGCTAAAGTTCCTGGGTGAATTTCCAGACAAGTCAAATTAAATGGGCTTGGCTTAGATAGTGCATGTTCGATTGGGCGCCAAAACTAGCCATCAGAGGCTTAACTTGTTCGGAACTTCACTCAGGAGCGCTGGCTTCTACCCGGTCAATTGAGTTTCAAGCATTGACCGTCAATCGGTTACCTTTGAAACTTCAAGAAACTCAATTTTACTCAATAAAATTGAATTTTCAACAGGCTCAGCGTAATCGGGTTGCTATTAACACTTGTAACGCAATTCATAGTGGAAAAGCCAAAGTTTCTATCTGAAGTTTCACACAAGTCAAGGTTTAAAGGCTTAATTTCGGCCCCCAATCGTTCACATACACAGACTTGGACCACCCAACAGAATGTGCCCGAAGCCTCAACAGAACCCTTAAACATTATCGAAGTTTATTTAATAAAAATACACGTAGCGTATTATCGTGGAGATGACATAATTCATGTTCAATTTGGTGGAAAAAGTCGATATAAGCTAAGCTCACTTGATTTAACTTGTCCGGAAATGCAAGCAGGAAGTTAAGTTTCGTGACTTTGAATCGTGTTCTATGTGCTAGAAGCAGCCCGATTATGTAGAACCGACCGAAATCCCCATGTACGGAGTACGATTGAGTTCTTGCAAGTCTCACAGGTAATCGATTAAGGACAAACGCTAGAAACTAGAATCAGCGGGTCTAAGCCAGCGCACTTGTCTTGAGTTTCGGACAAGTCAAGTCTAGCGAGCTTGGCTCAGATCGACGACTTAATCCAACGCGTGTTAACAAATACGCCGTAAAGGCAGGTACGCCGTAAAGGCAGGTACGCCGTAAAGGCAGGTACGCCGTAAAGGCAAGTACGCCGTAAAGGCAGGTACGCCGTAAAGGCAGGTACGCCGTAAAGGCAGGTACGCCGTAAAGGCAGGTACGCCGTAAAGGCAGGTACGCCGTAAAGGCAGGTACGCCGTAAAGGCAGGTACGCCGTATAGGCAGGTACGCCGTATAGGCAGGTACAGAACACTAGTGCAGAAGTTGCATCACCATCAAATACTACATCCGAATACGTTGCCGCGAACAAAGCTCCGGCTTGCACATTGCCATGTCACTCAAAAGAATATGTAAACTAGAGCACTCCGAGACAGCTTACCTCCGCCAACTTCAACCAAAAATTCAAGTTGGCTCTGAAGTTACGATTTCTTTTTTACCAACACGAAAATGTGGTTATTTGTACCTCTTGACAATAATAACAGCTTCTGTAATTTTCTTGTTGATCCCTGCATAACTTCTCGAGTTATGTTGCTGACAAGCGTTTGTCAAACGCACATGCATATTAGCCGATTATTACCAAAATTTGATCATTTACTCTTCGTAGTATAAATAATAACTCATGTAAGTTTCGTAAAAATCCGTTCATAACTTTTTCAGTTATTTTGCTAACAAACATAAAACCAAACAGAGGTAAACAAACGAAAAAAATATAGTCGCAAAAAATTTGATCATTGACTGTTCCTAATACACAGTAGCTAACAATTGATGTAAATTTCATAAAAATCCGCTCACAACTTTCTTAGTTATTTTTGCTAAGAATAATAAAACCATACACAGCGACAAACAAATGAACTAACAGATCAGCACAAAAATTTGGTCATTTACTCCTCCTGATATACCAAACAACTCAGGTAGAATTCAAGAAAATCCGTCTGTAACTTTTGAATTATGGTACTATGCAAAAATTGGGAGACATACAAGTAAACAGTTGAACAGATCTTCACTAAAATTAGTCATCTATTACTCTCAACATGCCCAGCAATCTCTGTAAATTCCGTAAAGATCCATCCATAACTTTTTGAGCTATCTTGGTGACAGACAAAGACTAACAGGCAAAAAGAGAGTCAGACAAATAAGCAGGTAAACTCGACAAAAACATAACCTGTTTGTTTTTCTGTCTGTCACCAAGATCGCTCAAAAAGTTAGGGACGGAGCTTTATGAAATTTACAGGGATTGTTCGGTATGTCAGGAGGTACGGATGAGTAACTTTTGGTGAAGATCCGTTCAGCTACATAACTGGAAACATGGACGGATTTTTATGAAATTTACATGCGTTTTCCGGTATATCACGAAGAGTAAATGACCAAATTTTTATGATGATCAGGCTATCATCGATGATGGAAGACTTGTGGAAGTAAGCTTATCTTGTGAGCCTTAACTACTCCGGATTCTTTACTGGTGAGCGTTGGATTTGTTACTTTGGATCGAGTTGCAGGTGATAATCTCTAACCGAGGACTCTTGAGACAGTTATAAACGTGGTGGTCTAACGTATCGAAAATAGTGCATGTTAATGAAACTGCGGAGAAGGTAAAGCTAATGAGAGTAGCTAATTTTGACGGAACTGCGACAATAGCAAACACTTGCAGGGCACGTTAGATTGGGCAGCTAAATCAAGCCTTGGAGACTTGTCTGAAACTCCTGCTAGGTGCGCTGTCTTCGACTTGTTGAACTGAGTTTCAGGCACTGAACTGTAACCAGTTACCGATGAGACGTCCAGATATTCAATCCTGCATTGTAAAAATCGAGTTTTCAGGTAATTTCAGCCTCTAATAATACAACGCGCTTCAAAGTGGAGAAGCCAAAGCTCCTGCCTGAAATTTCGGTCCATTTAAGCCTAGAAGGCTTAAGTTTGACCCCCAATCGAACCTGTCCCTAACACTTCTGTTGCACCACAGCTCCCACGACTGACTGCATGGCGCCCGTGGAAAATTCTGAATTGTCATCATCAAGCCTCGTAAACTGTAGAACTGCTGCTCAGCACCAAGGTCGCTGCCAAGTATCGCTTTATGAAGCTCATAAACTAAATGTGTGAAGTGAGCAATAAAAAATTGTCCATCACAATTACTAGGCAGAGCTCTCCCTAAAGACGAAAGCGCGTGAGAACCGAAAGTTACCGAAATCGAGTGACAATTCGATCACAAATGCCTACCCGAGTCTGGTAAGAAGTTGTCTGAGGACCGAAATTGGCAGGATGAGACTCGACTAATTTTATTCGTCGATTCGAGCAATGCACAGCAACCTGCAACTCGGTTTTCCTTTGTTGTTCGTATTTCAGCACCAATCGTATGTATCCTCCATTTTGCTAATATTTTTGCTTTAAATTGTCCCGAATGCGATGTCAGAAGCGTAAAATGAATTAGTCTCAAGGTTAGAACGAGAATCGCCAGCAGATAACGAACGTGTCAAGTCGTGTGCAGATGAGTGACATATTCGCTTTCATTGGGACAATATTACCTGAATATCAACCTTGCTGCGGCATGTTAATGGAAACGCTGCGGTGAAAGGTGCTTTCAGATGCCATATTTATGGGAAAAATTATTACAAGCTTTATACCTTACCTTGATACCTTGATGATACTTGGACGAGATTCAGGTGGCGCTACAAATACCACTCATCTTGTGCAGAGGTGATGCTGCAGTCCGTGACCAGCTGGAAGGCTAATGGAGAGTTATCCCCGCAATTCACAGGTTTATCTGGCACTTTCAGTAAGTATGCGTCCAGTAAGTTTTAATATTTTGCGGTCTCTGTACCGGTGACATTTCGGATGTGACGTGGCATTTTGTGGAATAATCTCTCCCCCGAACCGCGAATCTATTAGAATACTTTGTGACTATCGCATCACCACCAGTTTTGATCGGAATTCGTACTTCACAAATGCAACCAATACGGTCTGAGTGTCTGGCCTGGATTCGCCCATTGACGTTGACAGTACTGATTCCTAGAATTTTCTAAACATATATGCTCGTAACGCCCTTGAATCTCCTTTGAATTGAGTATATTTGAAGTTGAGCAAATCTTTCGTGATAGGTTAAGTCTTGCATGCCCCGGATTTTAGCACTGAACGACCTCTGGATAGCCTCGAGGCCCTCTAGGTCTTTCCGTTTGCTCGGCAGCCAAAGAGTATTCTATCCTCGGTAGTATTAGTTATTACCACAAGGTGAGCATCGTGTCTGACTATCGTGAGAAACTTCGAGTCACACCTCCACCCCATTTCTTACCTATGGTAACAACTCGAGCCACATGATCATTAAAGGTGGCATTATCTTGCACTCCCACCCTTCTTGCCTTCTTTCGATTACGTTCCCATCTCTTGTAGTGTAGGACGTAGATTCAAAAAGGGAGGAGTTTTTCGGTAAGAAAGTCATGTTGGTAACCGATGTCCAATTATTAATATTAAATCACACCAGACTGGCGACGCAGGACCGGAGAAATTCCATGAGGTTGACAAGCCCCCGCACAACCAGCCCAGCGAGTGAAGAAAAAAATGAAAGAGATCACAGAATAGTTCTTTGTACAGATAGTTTAAAGCTGCCAATATTGACGCCAGCAAAGACAAAGCCATCAAGACCATTCCAATCATCCACACACGATGGAAAAAACGAACGAGAACACTGGCCGGTACGGTATCGAAACGGTTCCAAGGCAAACTCATGAGAAGCATCAGTACGCCGGGTATACCTCACTCGAACAAATGGCTCCGGAAGAGAATCAGACAGTGGATGACTAGGGAAGTTATAAATGTTATACAAAAAGCAGACCCCATCAACTCCACGACGATGCGCTAGATCACAAGGCACAACACCATCCAGCATGAACGCACATCGACGAACCCCTTTGTCAAGCAAACACAGATGGCAATCGGCAGCGGAACCCCAGACTAAGGAGCAGTATTCGAGAGGAGGGAGGACATAGCAATTGAAGCAGCGACGTGTCAATTCTACCGAGAAAAACACTCTCCAAGCACGTCTCATAAGACCAATTTTCTGCGATGCACGTGAGGCAACCGAACGAATGTGGGGCTCAAACGTCAATTTTGGACCAAACTTGACACCCAAGATTACAAAGTCATCGACCACAGGAAGTGACACACCATCCGGTATGAGTGCAGGAAAAGGAGGTCTCACCGTACGCGACCTGGACACGAGCATGGTCTTAGACCTATTATGCAAAACAAAAACATGGATGTACTAGTATTTCTAGATTTTGCCAAAGCATTCGATAAAGTAGATCCAGTCATAATGCTCAAGCAGTTGCGAAGTAGTAGATCGTCTATGGTTAAAGCCATATTGATTTGTTGTAAACCGGTGATTGATCTCTAAATATTAATGTACTAGGTGTTTCCTAAACACCATTTCAAACGTCTTCATTACGTGCCTAGTTAGGGGACACAGGTCTATAGTTAGCTGGATCCATGCTATTGCCAGCTTTAGGAATAGGTGAAATAATGGTGTGCTAGTAGGTGAAAGAAATCTCTCCCTCATCCACTGATTTTCACCACATAAGGTCTAGGGGACAAGAGATGCTTAGCTTACACATCTTGAGGACTTTTGCAGGCACATCATCTGGTCCCGCGGCACTTTTAAAATGAAAAAAAAAAGGTTGTTTTTATGCCACCGTTGTTGTTTACATTAGGGTAAAGTTAAGCGCATTACGCTTAAAAAAGTCAAACTACATCCTGAGCAGAATTGAGTTGTTGGCCCAAGCCGGTTCCGCTTAAGGCCTCAAACTCAAGTCAAAGTGGCGAAAAGAACGGTCTGAATTGACTTTGCGCTCGACTCAAGCTAAGCACATTGAGTTTATATCCCAATCGAACACGCCTTAACTCAGCTTATGACATGGACGCAGAACCAACGGTTACTAAACTCAAAAGTTAACTAAGTTTGTGATATGCGTACTTTAGATCTATAGGGTAATTAAGACTCAATGGTTAATTAAGTTTATTACATGCATCATTTAGATCTAAGGTTACTTCAAGATTCAAAGGTTAACTAAGTTTATGACATGCATGCCCTGGACCTAGAGTGGGGTAAAAAAAATTTGCAGGTATGCTAAGTTGCTAATATGCATGCTTTTAATCCACCGTAACTAGTTAGTTAGTTAGTTAGTTATAGTTAGGAAGTTTAAGCCTCCGTTTCCGAGCAGAACGATATCACAGAGGAAAGAGCAAGGGACATATAGTATGCCAAGAGAAACGGGGAACCCATGGCACGAAGGTGCTCCCACCACACAGGATCAACGCGCATGGGAACAGCAAGTCGGGAAAGAAGAGGAAGAACAGAATAAAGCATGAGCAAGTAGGAGTATGAAATCGGGAAGGAAGCAAAGTGGGC
>LQNS02001155.1:16956174-16968070 GCA_001587735.2 Parhyale hawaiensis
CTCTATCTAACCGTAGAACTTCACGAGCGACAAGTTTAAAGAAGTATCAATAACTTGATAGGACTATTGATGATAGCTTCTCGAAAGCTGGAGCCTGTTAAAAATGTTCTTTCTTTCCGGTTGCGTTCAAGCCGTGCGCTCAATATGGCGTTGATGGCGGCTGACTGACGTCAGCCAAGGACGGCTGTACGGCGTAGGTAGGCCGCCGGGCGACGCCTATATAAAGCCGCAGTGCTCCTTTTAACTCCATGTCCCCCCAAAATGTCGCGACGGGGAGGAGGGAGGCATCCATGGTGTCACATTCGCTAACGGTGGGAAAAAGGGCGTGTTCCTACGCCTTTAGCTTGTCACAAGCATAATTTTCCATCTTTAGCTCCATGACACCATGTAGGACCTATTATTTTAAGGCCCGAGAGGGTAATCCTTGGTAGAGGGAACGGCAACGGTTAGATTCGCAGGCTAATCAAACAGCTATGAGCAAGGAGCTTTTACTAAGTTCAGATAACATGCCAATGGCCACAAATATATCAGCAACTAGATCCCTAGTTATAACAGTCCCGCTATTCACAATCAAGGGGAATCTCGGAATAACACAGGGTTACAAATGCTTTGTAAGGTTAAACAGGGTAGACAGAATAATTGCTATTTCCTTGCTGTACCAGATAATGGTTCAGGAAAACGTTAGGGTTTATCCAAAAACCCTTGCTGGTGATGTCGGAAATTGAGGTGCGTGGTGGTCGGGCGAGAAATTGGGCTTTAGCCAGGAGAAAGAATTTGATATCTTAGGTGTTGATCCCAAAGGCCAGTTTCAAGGGCAAGGCTAGGTTAGTTCTGTACGCTAGAATAGTGCGAGGGAAAGTTTCCTGACGAAATATAGGAACGTGAGGAACAACAGCAGTGTTCGTTTAGCCATCTTGACTTGCCGTGTCCTTAGCCACGCCTGGAGGGCTCTCCAAGCTACCTCTGCCTGTTTGATGGAGGCCAGCCTGTTAGATTCGGTTAAGAGCTTAGCGACTGGTGCGGGGTAGGTAGGACCTTGAGAAAAGAGCGGCGGTCCAAGCATAAGAGCTTCTATTCCCCCCATAGGTTTGGACGCCTTGTACCTGCTGTGTGGGGTTGCTCCGGAGGTGAATCCTCTGGAGATAGGGGCTGAGCTTGATGAACCAGGGTTCCGTAGGAGTGTCTGGGCAATAAGGTGGGCTGTGCCTTGGAATTGAAGTAGCTTGGGTAACTCGTGGCCAGAGGCGTCTTGGTGGGAAGACGTATATGCTTGCCCACCTGTTCCAGTCTACCAGCGGGGCATCGTAGATAGGTAGATTTGGAACTGGGAATGGTGTGATGAACGAAGTCAGTTTGGCATTGTCCGGGAGGGCGAATAGATCTGCTTCGAATGGGCCATATAGGTATGTGGTCCAGCCTGTCGAACTCTCCCTGTGGAAGAGTCCAGGAGAGGGGAAGTGGTGGGCCCCTTGGAGTGCATCTGCCGCTAGGTTGAGCGGCCCTGGGATTCGATGCGGTGATCGGTAGATTTGACGCTGCTCGAGCCACAGGAAGAGAGATAGGGTTTTCTTTAGGGGTCTCGGTTTGTTGCTGCCTCTCTTGAGGAGTGCAAAATAGGTTGTCAAGTTGTCCGTAACTATGTTTATGGCGACTGACTGTGAGCTTAGTGTGAGTAACGCCTGAGACACTGCTCTGAACTCCAGGACATTGATGTTCTGTGGGCATGGTGATTCCCATTTTCCCTGCAGGGTGTGGCCCTGGGAGGAGAATACTCCCCAGCCCTGTAGCGATGCATCAGTCCAGATCGTGAGTGTTGGAAGGCAGCTGTTGATCGTAGTAGGCCTCCATCTACCCAAGGGTGGAGTCTGCGGAGAAGAGGGCGAGGTAAGATCCGACGTAGGTCTCTGTGCGATGATAGACGCCGTAATCTTGCGACTTTCCAAAGGTGCAAATGGGTGTGGGGGAGAACGTAAGCGACGAAGGCCAATTTGCCTTGCAATTTCTCCCAAGATCTTCGTGATGCTGTTGGCGATCGCAAGAGGGTTCGGATTGTGTTGAGGACCTCCGTAGTGAAGTGGGGGGTAATGCGCACAAGGCGATTTGGTGTCTCAGACGAATCCAAGCCACGTAAGGTGTTGTGTAGGCTGTAACTGGGATTTCGGGAGGTTTATCTGAAACCAAGTGGATTAGAGTATTGCATACGGAGATAATTGCTTCTTGAAGTTTTTGGGGAGAGTCCTCCCACATTAGCCAGTCGTCTAAGTATGCTGCGACCTGTAGACCTAGTGCAGCTGCTTGTTTGAGCGGAAAGCGAGTTAGTTTTGAGAAGGCCCATGGGGCTGCGTTGAGCCCGAACGGGATGACTTTGCAAAAAAATAAAGCTTTTCCCCCGCCGTGAAGGCCAGGAACCTTTGGAGGTTCCGGGGAATACGCACTTGTAGATATGCGTCCTGGAGATCTAGGGGTGCTAGCCACGAACCCTGGGGTAAGACTCTGCAAATGGTTCTGGTGCTGGTCATTTTGAAGTGTGGAGCTACTATGAAGGTGTTGAGTTGGGTCAGGTTGAGGACTAGGCGTGAGCCTCTTGATTTTTTTGGGAACCGTCAAGATTGGATATAGGCAGCAGTGCTGTATAGGGACCTCCTGGACTGCTCCCTTGGTAATTAGTTCCTGAATGAGTTCGAGATGTGGACAGGGCGCTTGCTTTAGAGTGGGTGGGGTTAATCGTGGTGGAGAGGAAATCCATTCCCAATGGAAGCCTCTTTGGACCGTGTGATGATTCCAGGTTGTTGCATTGGCCCATTGATGATGGAACATTAGCCTTCCCCCTACACAGTCATTTTCTGAACCATACGTGTGGGTTAGAAAATTGCTGTGGTTTAGTGCGAGTTCTGATGGTAAAATTGATAGGTCTGTTGGATGGGGACTTTGAAAGCTGAGTTGATCTTGACTCGCTGCAAGCTGGTAGTGGGGCTCTGTTTGGCTTTGCGGCCGCTGGTCTGGGTTTATGGGACTTTGTAAGGGATTTGGAGGGACCTGCTCTAGGAGGTGGTCTAGCTGTTTGATGAGGACGGAGCTGACGGGGGCGTTCTTGAGTGGTGTTTTGTTGGGCTTTTTGAAAAGACTGTTTGGCTTGCTGAGTTTTCTAGCGAGGATGGAATTTTTTTGCAGGCCGAAAGGACGTTGCGTGTGTAGTGGTTGCTACCTGATTGGCCTTGTTCTTCTTTAGACACTTTTCTTTGGTAAAATACTTTGGTGGGGATGAGTCATTATCTTTGATACGGCCAAATACGATTTGCTCTGCATAAGAGCCCTGGATGATTGATTGCTGCTCGATGTTATTTTTCTGGGCTCGAGTGAGTCTGGCATTCTTGATATACGTAAGGCGCAATTTCCAGGTCCTGGAAGCACTATTGTCCTTAGCAGATATGATAGCTATCACCAGATTGATACTGGATTTGCAAGAAGCAGGGCAAAACTTGTAGGAGTTCCTATCTGGGATACAGTCGGAGTGTGCATAGCACTTGTTGCCATCAAATTCTGTGCGATGAGTGCACACCATTCTAGGCAAGTGTCTGGAACAAATGAACTTTTGATCAACAGAAGGGTAATGCCTCCTCCTCCTCACCTCTTAGATCAGAAGGAGGGGAGGAGGTGTAATGCCCCATCCCCACCCCCTCTGCAGAGAGAGAGGGGGGATAGGGGCGAGAAGTTATGAGGGGGCAAGCAGGTAGCGCCAGGTGCAGTTGCTAAGGCACTGTCGTGGTGAGTGGAGTTTGGTGCGCCAAGTCTCAGATTTTTTTTCCCTCTTTAAAGTTTTTTTTTGTTAAAGTTTTTTATTTATTTTTTTTTTTTATACTTGGCGCCTTAGCCCGCACCCCCTGGGGACTGGTCGACCTTACCGGACAGAGTCTGGAGGCCGACGGAGGGCTGCACTCTACAGCGCCCCAGCTCGGTGTTGCCCTATCAGGGCAATTATGGCAACACTTCGAATGAGAGAGGGTTGGGGTGCAGATTTCGTAGCAGTATAGCTTGACGTTTTGTGCGGAGAGGACTTCCGATTCCCTTGTCGTTGAGTGAGGTACTAATGGGTACTTGGGTAGCTGTACAAAGACTCAACAGCTATTAGACTTCACCTGCCTTGGTCAGCAAGACCGGCAGTGGGAGAGGACATCAACTCGCAGAGCTAAACGTGTTCCCTTGTGCCCTACAGGCTGCCAGAAAATTTTATTTTTTAAAGGTTTTTTTATGAGCCTAAGCTCGCCGGTGGTTAGGTGTCCAGTGAAGTCAGGAGGGGGCACCTGGGTACCTGCCTTGCTGACTTCACAAGCGGGCATAGAGTTGAAAGGAACACTGCGGCATTATATAGGCGTCGCCTGGCGGCCTTCCTACGCCGTACAGCTGTCCTTGGCTGACGTCAGTCAGCCGCCATCAACGCCATATTGAGCACACAGTTTGAACGCAACCGGAAAGAAAGAAAACTTATAACAGGCTGCAGCTTACGAGAAGCTATCATCAGTAGTCCTATTAAGTTATTGATGCTACTTTAAGAATGCCGCTCGTCAAGTTCTACGGTTAGATAGAGTAGGCAACCTCAACCCGGGCCTAAGTTTTACATGGTGTCACGGAGTTAAAGGTGGGAAAAATAGCTAACTATATGAAATTTGTAGTGCATTAGGTAGGCTCAAACCAATCTATAGAAAAGTTGGAATATCATGCTAAAAATTCAAGAAATACATTTCATTGAGTTCAAACTTCAAACTCTTTCAAATGTAGAAGAGATACCGTAGTCAAAAATTTCACCATTTGATACCTATGATAGCATACAAATGTAATTGCTATGGCGGTTGAGGAGTTGAATGATTTTTGGGCAGTTTGTGCACCCATTGACTATGGCAGAATAACATCTAATATATATAGTAATGATTTTTGGACAGTTGAATTATTTGCGGGCTAAAGCTACTGTAGCCATGGGTGTCTAATCAGCAGGGGAGCACCCTCAGGCATGGGTTTTACATATCCGTTGATTTATTGTCTCATCAATTTCTTTCACTCTTAAATAATTTGGTGCATATTCAGTCAATTTTCAAAGCATGACACTGGCTCATTCAATTTACCTCAACTATCACCTTTTATCTTGTGTAATGTGGAGTTGGGAGAAGTGCTTGTCTATATTTTGAATCCTCAGGCCATTGTCTATTAGCCACAGGGAAAAACTAACAGAATTTTGCTTCAATTAATAACGATTCCTCATTTTTTAAGTGTGTAAATAACTTCAGTTCGTGGTTTTCAACTCTTCATAGTGGGCCAAGTTGCTAATGTTGGACATAGTATGATACATTTTTATGAAGATTTCTGACTAAGCCTCGATGAGATGCTACTAGGTATTTGATCCAGACTTGCAGGCTACACCTCAATGTTCCCTACCACAATATATTTGGGCCTCATAAACCCAAGAGTCCCGAGTGTCTTCGCCACAGGGCATGTTGTAGCTGGCAGCAGTCCCTGCTGAGGTTAGTTTGTTAAATAGGTTCTCTATGTTTCCCCTTCTGTTCCGTGAGTTTACTGACCCTTTCCTGCGGGACTCCTACCTTCACTCGTGCGGAGGGCCACAGATGGGGCCAGCCGCACAGACTCTTCTTCCATCTACTTCTCTGTTCGTTTTTCGTCTCTTGCCTGGTGCCGGCCGACTGAGCGAATTCGTTCAATCGAGCCATGAAGGGTTGGAGATTCACGCACTTTATAAATTTGAGACGCAGAACTCCTTATGTGACTTCGCAATCACTCTCGATCTTCCAGCAAAAATGCTGCGACATAATGTTTGACCTTCGGCGCAATGCGGTTTAGAGTCTCTGCGCTAGCAAATCTTACTAACCTTCCACCTCCACATCAATGCCAGATTTGGTTGAAGCTTGTAAAGTTTGGTTTCCTATGTTCCAACTTGGGAAAAGGCTTGTCGGTCAAAATGGGCCTACTGTGTTGAGAAAAAGTTCGAGTTCAGGTTGGACATTTTGGGGGTCCAAGTAGATAATCAGAGCCTGAACAAGCAAACCCTAAGTTGGACTTGGGGCATCTAATTCCACAACCCCAACTAAATCAGTGTTGTGTAATTGCAAGGAAACTTGCTCACTGAATATATATATCTATATATATATTATGTATATTTATATCTATATATATATATACCAACACTGACTGTTTATATCATTTGCAGCTTCTGTCATTGAGGTTGGGTTCAGCACACATTCACTGCAGTCTTGCTAGTGTTCTGTACCGCGTGGAACAGCAGCCGCTACGAGGAGTACTGCATCTGCTGGTGGCGTAAGTAGCTTACTCACTTGACGCTAGGTCTAATTCAAACTTGGCATGTCTAGTTGTAATGTGCACCCATTGATTACGGCGGGAAAACCCTTAATATAATAATGTCTAGTTGCTATCATCTAAGTCAGGGAGATCGTACTTTCATCGGGGCTTGTTCATCTATTAGCAACATAACTCTAAAAGATATGGACGGTTCGTCATGTCTTTGCGGAACTGTTAGGAATGACAGTTGCATGAGATAATAAGGTTTTGGGGTTATCTTACTGTCCTATCGTTTTTGTAATCACCATTCTGTCGTCTAGTATTGCTTGGCAGAGGTCTGTGTTTTTGGAGTGGTAGTGCAGCAGAAGTTATTATGATTGTTTTTATTGGTATAATGACATTGTACCCTTATTTTCGATTCCATTATGATCCATAGCAATAGGAGTTGCAAATCATGGCAGATAATCGGCTCAAGAGCATAGAGTATTTTGATGTCTGTCTAGTTACATTTAAGAGCGTATCTTGTTTCAACTAAAACCGGCATGTCTGGACACCCTCCTCCCAGCCTGTAACCCCCCCCCCCCAAAGTTCTGCCCTAGTGGACGGGCTGCATCATTGAAAGTACTACCTATATATAGTATAAAACTGCTTGGTTGCCTTTACGTGGTGTTGCAGCAAATTTCAAGTGGGTTAAAAAATGGCGGCTGTGAGTGACACACCTCTACATAGTCCGAGCTGCTGAGCTGCCAGTGAAGCTCACTCAGAAAGCTCACAATGTTGGGGTAACTCTCATGCTTAGGCTGCCCTGGGTAAGGAAGGACAGTGCAACCTTCCTGTCGGACTGCCCTTTCCACAGTACAGTGAAAGGGAGTAGGGAAGCTTCTGAGGGGCAAATTAGGGCCACATTTGGCCGATGGTGTGGTCTAGAGGCCTCTTCATCACTCCCCACCACTGTGATTGGCTATGGCCAACGTGCCAGGTCATCATCGATGACGTCACAGGTTCGGGGTAGTCAGGCGAATCTTTAATACCCGGACAGGGAAGATAACGAAAGACATCTAAACAATGTTTCATTTTGTATTGATCTGATCTCGACGGCACGTTTTACACCCGTCTTCAGTTTTCAAAGCTTCCCTCCGGCAAGATCTATTGAACATCAATGCATTTAGAGGCCAATGATTCCACAAACTGTACTGTAATTATTGTTTCTATACCGAGTGTTTCAAAATTTTCTTTACTAAATTTGATTATAAGTAGAAAAACGGTAAATGAGCTATTTACATGAGTGACAAGAATTTCAAAACTATAGTTTCCTAGAATTGATGACCTGAAATGCTTGAGGGGGGAAGTACCCCCATTTTTATTTTGTTTATTTAAGTGCCGATTTGAATGAAACTTGGTACAGATATGTAAAATTGAAAATAAATGTAGGTTAGACTCGTGTTTTTTTATTTTTCCCATAGAAAACGAGATATTCAAAGAAAACGGGAAAAGAGGGCTGGGGAAAACCTATCTAGTACTACAGTACAGGGTGTCTACAAGGTAATTGAGGTGCTCGAAAGTAATTGAAAGTGATTGAATGAGCAAAGTGTTTGAAAAGTAGCTAATTGAATTCAAGGTATGGTGCTTGAAAATTGAAATGGACTTCATTGAAGTGTCATGTTTTATTGTGTAGATTCTGAGGGCATAGGACGAGTATTGCTATAGGGGAGTTTGACATTCCCTAGACTCAAGGTATCTACAAGTTTGGGTTCTTGATTAAAGGTGGAAGGTGGTTTTTGGATGAACAAAGTTACAGCCCTGATGTCTATTTCAAAAGACAGCTACACATTGAGTAAAATTGTGGTGAGGCCTAGGCCCACTCACCATAGAACTGTGCTTATTGACAAATAGAAGGTGTTTGAATTCTTGCTTGATACGGTAATTGAAAAGAAATTGAATACACTTTTTGGATCTCTTGTAGACACCCGCAGCCCTGGTGTCTATTTCAAAAAGACAGCTACACACTGAGTGAAATTGTGGTGAGGCCTAGGCCTAGCCTACTCACCATAGAACTGTGCTCATTGACAAAATATGAAAGGTGTTTGAATTCTTGCTTGATACGGTAATTGAAAAGAAATTGAATACACTTCTGGATCTCTTGTAGACACCCTGCTACAGTTTTTAAGCTACAGAGATGATCTTGGTCTCAAAAAGCGCAGAATTAATTCTCTACAAATGAGTGCTGGGGTTTTATGATCATCGAAAAAATTGAGAAAATTCTCTAATATGAAAAAAAAATTAATTTTTCCTCAAAAGTTTGCTGTTACTTATCTCTTAGTTTGACGATCATATAAGGCAAGCCCTTATTTTTAGAGAATCAAATTCCGCTTATTTTGAAACGAGACCGAAACTGTAAGGCTACATAGGTTTTCCTCAGCCCCCATTTTGTGTTTTCTTTGAATATCTCGTTTTCTATGGGAAAAGTGGAAAAAAAGCATACGAGTCTGATCCACAATCATTTTCAATTTTACATATCTGTACCAAGTTTTGTTCAAATCAGCACGTAGCTAAATAAAAATGAGGGTACTTCTCCCTTAAGTATTTCAGGTTGTCATATCTCAGAAACTAAAAAGTTTTGAAATTTTTATCACTCATGAAAATTGCTTTATTTCCTATTTGAGTCAAGTTTTGTACCTCGAATTTTGACACAGTCTGTGTGATGAATTCGTTGGCCAATCTTGTGAATTATTATTATTGTATAATAATCCTCCAATTTTAGAAAATATTCAATTGTTTGTTCCATAATTATGGCCTATCAGCAGCAAAACTTCCTACAATTTCGAAGGATAACCTCCGCCAAGGAGGTCATATTTTTGTCAAGTTTGTGTATTTGTCTATCTGTTACCGAGATAACTCAAAAAGTTAGTGTTGGATCTTTAAGAAATTTACAGAGTAGCTTGGTTAAGTATTTAAGGAGAAACGATGGTTAACTTTTAGTGAAGATTTGATCATCCATATGTTTGTTTGACCACATGCCTCTTTTTTTTTCCCTTGATGCCATAGCTCAGAAAGTTATGAATCGACTACTGTGAAATTTGCAGGAGTAGCTAACTATATCACCATGAGTAAACAACCCAATTTTATTTATGGTCCGTCGATTCATTTGTGTGTTTAATTTTATGCTTGTTGGCAAAATACTGGTTGCTCAAAAAGTGATAAACGATCTTCATGTAATTCACAGGAATTGTTAGTAAAATTGAAAGATATTTGTAAGTGTTAAATTTTGGTGATGATTGGTCGGTCGATCTGTTAATGTATATATTTGACTAATGTTTGTTAGCTGCATAACTCAAAACCTTACAAACAGATCTTCAAGAAAATTTCAGAAGCTGTTATTACTGTCAAAAGTCACAGTTAATTTTGTTGCTGAATGCAAAGGAAATCATAGATTAAGAACAAATTTTAATTTTTGTTGCCATTGCCTTGCTTAGCGTAGGTATGCACTCTGAGTGCTTTAGTGATGGCTGTTTCCCTTTCTCTCCTCCAGCTTGCGACTCGACTGTAATAACTATACGCTAAAGAAAGCCGAAGAGATTTTGACTTCTGGAATGGCCAATCACATTACCAGTCTGGAAAGAAACCATGATAAGTATAAATCATGCAAGTTCTTCGGCACAACCATTACTGCCCTCATTGGCTACGCTTTATTGGATCCGAACGTGTATTCCAAGTATAGAAATCCGAGCATCCATGAGGTAAGTTGTGAAGGATAGTTTTGACTTGATGTTTATGGTTTCGCATGAACAAAGTCTTCCTCCAACTCCAAAGACCTCTGACTCTTTGGACCCCAAAATCTGCATTCATGGACTCTGATTCTTTTTGTAACAAAAGTTGCCAAGTTTTCAGACTGCCTGGTGCAGCCAGTTCCCCGCTCGTGACTCCGAGACTGCCCGATTATTATTATTTTTCATCATTTATACTCGTATATTAGTCATAGCAACTCCTTTTCCTTTATTTCTCCTCTTCCTTTTCTTGGAGAATGTCCGCTAGGACGCCCCAATACATCCTTTCAGGCTTGACTTGTTTCAAACGTCAGACTGGTGCGCCAATTTTGACGCTTCGAATGGAGCTTCAATCCAACACTGGACCATTAGCTAATTGGTTACCCTTTAGATTTCTAAACACTCAATCTTGCTCCACAAAATGGGATTTTCCTCAGCTTAACATTAGCAGGTTGCTGCTAACACTTCCAATATTCATAGTGTTAACAGAAGCATATCTGATGAATGACGATCCTCAACCAGATTGCCAACAACGTAATGTTTCCTTACTATCAAGCACATTCTAGTAGCTTGCCCTCAATTCGACGTCCAACGCCGACAGTACTTCGGCGCTCGTGCTGACAATGCCGAGGACTTTTTCTTGGGTAATCTAACGGCCTTCCAAGGCTCCTTATATTCCTTCGTCTCCAGCATTGACTCACTGTGCTATCTTTGCATAACTGAAGACATCAATCCAGTCATAAGAACCAACCGACTCTGTCACATCACCGAAAGACACTGTTCAATCTTACAACTCGGTATGTAACACCTTGACCATTCCTTGAATGCTAACGCCATTATTGGCGAATGAATAGATCACTGTTTTATCGTCCTCGCATCGAATACGGCGGGAAAACCCTGAAGATAATAATAATAATATTCATAGTGGCCAAGCCAAAACTCCGTCTAAAGTTCCAGATATCTTCCTTAGTTGCTCTCTTTTGTGTCTGCTATGTTTTATTTCTGTGTCTCGTTTGTTTTCATATTTATTTGTAGTTTTGTGTGTAACACAATAGCGATTGTGTGAACTTTCTATTTATTTTCCTGACACTATTGACAGTTCTTTTCATTTCTTACGCCCTGAGCACACGGGCCACTCTGTGGCGGCGCTAAGTGGCGGGCCCGAACACACTAGCCACTTTGTAGAGCCACAAATGGCTGTGTTTTGAACACCCGGCCACATGTGGTCGCCACACCGAGGTCACTATCATCTCAGTTTCAGTAACATCTATGTAGCAACAGTAAATATTTTCTGATCATTCACGTACGCTTTTGTACATAATGTGCTTGTGCATGTGCTTTTTTTTTTACCAATACAAGGCGTAATGCGAAGGCTTGCGCTCGCTCGCCGAGCGCATTCAATATAGTTGAAACAAATTCACATATGCAAGGTGACTTTATAATAAATAATTGACCTTTCACACAAACAAAAGAATGCTAAATGCAATTACTTTGGTTTAACTTACCTGGTCAGCACAGCGGAAGCAGCACCCGCATACTACACAGTTTCTTTCTAGCCCTCAGGGGCATATTGCGGCGGGCCCTTTCCCCGCCACAATATGTTTGGGCTTCACGCACCCAAGGATCCAGAGTGCCTTCTCCGCAGGGGATGTAGCAACTGGCCGCAGTTCCTGCTGAGAAGGTTAGTTTTGTAAAGTTAGGTAGGTCCTCTATATTTCCTTTCTGTCCCGCGAGGTGGGCCGCCGATCGAGGTGACCGACTTTTTCTGCGGGGCTCTTATCTTCGCCCGTGTGGAGGGCCACAGAAGGGACCGTCCGCACGGGCGCTTC
>LQNS02001155.1:16968750-16979673 GCA_001587735.2 Parhyale hawaiensis
GTCTTCTTCTCTTTTCGTCCTTCATCTCTTGCCACCTGAGCACAACGTTGTGGTTCCGGCTGTAAGCCGAGTAAATCAATCTTAGATCGCTATTGATTGTCTAAGTTTCAGAAATAGCGGTACAATACCAATATAATAATAATAATAATTAAGTTTCTTTCTGCATGAGTGTGTTGCTGCTACTTGTGGTTGCCTGAAGTCGCTAGCTAGTGTGCGAGCTGCTGGCCACAAAACGCCGTGTCTATGGCGGGGACGAGCAACAGCTCGCTACAGTCCCGAGCCACAGACACCACTGTGATGGGCAGAGCTTGAAACACTGGGAACCTACGGGAGAAAATATCCCCGCCACTTGTTGCTCTATAAAGTGGCCAGTGTGGTCGGGGCTTTAATCTCATAGAGAGCTGGGGCGTAAGTCCCCGTGTCTCGGTGGGAATGGACCTGTTGGTCTGTCTACTGCCGCCTATCTAGGCCAAGCTATTCATTTGCTTTCATATTTAATGATATTTGTATGTCGAACATCAACGGTATTGGTGTTACTCTGAAAGATGACGTTTTTGTATGATTATACTGCACTTTCAAGTTTATTACAGATTTCAGTGATTCGTCATTATTATCACTAATTTTTTTTATCCAGTGATGATTTTTGCTCATTGAATGAGAAATTAGCCTTGCCCACCTGTTTTGAAATTGGCAAATGATGATTTGGCTTCAACCGTTGTGGATGCGGTGCATGGAGCATGGAATATCCATCCAGTGCACCCACCAACGCTACTCGTGACGATACATATGAATGTCCAGTGCCTCCACCAACTCTTTTTAATGGACATACTATAGGGCAAATGGCCCACTGGAGACTCACTTCCGATAGGAAGGCTGTGACGCGGTGACCAGACGCTGCAAGAAATGTCCAATACCTGCAAACAAGGTTAATACCTTATGTCTCTTAAACAACCACCAAAAATGATGTATGATTGGACATTTCTCACAACGTTCAGCCACCGCACAGCCCTCTCACCGCAGCTGCGTCTCTATTGGGCCAGTGCATCTCCTTTCGGCCCCTTACTCTTACGTCCCTTCTTTCATCGCACAAGAGATTGCCTTTGTAGTAGAAATGGATGCTTAACTATATACTTGATAGGTATGATATTACCAGGCCTTATGGTAGGTAGCTTCCTACTGCATGAGGCTTGACAGCATTTCTTGGTCATATCTATACTGATGTGCAGACACTCAAGCGTGTGGTGGAGCGACACTGGTCCCTGCTCAGGGTTGATCGCAGCAGGGAAAACGTCTTGGCCTTCCAGCCCGGCTGCAGCCATGAATCACAATTCTTCTACGTGGCTGCTGTGCTCATTGCTGCTGTGCGTGTTGCCAGCGGCCGGATGCGTAAGTAGCCCGCTCTGTGTGTATTATGTCCTTGCATTGCAACTGTGCTGGTTGCTGCTGTGCGTGTTGCCAGCGGCCGGATGCGTAAGTAGCCCGCTCTGTGTGCATTATGTCTTCGCATTGCAACTGTGCTGGTTGCTGCCCTGCATGATGTGGTCAGATGGCGTAAGTAGCCCACTCTGTGTGCATTATGTCGTCGCATTGCAACTGTGCTGGTTGCTGCCCTGCATGATGTGGTCAGATGGCGTAAGTAGCCCACTCTGTGTGCATTATGTCCTTGCATTGCAACTGTGCTGGTTGCTGCCCTGCATGATGTGGTCAGATGGCGCAAGTAGCCCACTTGGCTTGTTCGATATATTTTGCGTTATGTGCATTGATTCATGCTATGACTTTCATTTGAAGACTTATATTCTGAGCCTTTGGTCTTTGTGTCTGAATATGTACGTTGTATCGTCTAATCTAAAGAATAGACTCACGTAGAATTCTGTTCGAGGTCTAGGAATGTAGCTATATGATGTGCGCGTTTGGTGGATGTTGTAGGTATTAGGCCGTAATTTCGGGTAAGTTGGACTATATTCGAGTTTAATGTCGGGTAGGTTAGGGGAGGCAAGGACTGGTTTTTGTTTTTCCATTTTAAAATTTGAACGATCCACCAAACGCGCAGCGCGATCGATCGCGCAAATCCACCAAACGCGCACAACATATTCAAGCATTCTGTCAGCTTTTCTGCTCTTTATGGGAAGGGCTACTGCAGCACAAGTTTGTCAGTGCGATGTTTGCGAGAAACGTGTTTCTTGTGGCACACACCAGTGCCCAATGTGTTACGTGATCTGGATTGCGTCAGTGGGGACGGTAGATTGATGGATCAGACATTATGATTTTTTGTGCAACAAATTTGTAGCGTCGCACGTCGCTTCCTGCACTGGTGTGGCGCTGACCTTACGACAGTGAAAAATGAGTACCTAGTAAGGTGGGGCTGCCAATTCTATCATCTGTCGAGTTGCATGGGTACACTACGGTACGGGTATATTGGTACTCCGGCGTGGATTATTATTATCATCATCAGGGTTTTCCCGCCGTATTCGATACAAGAACGATATATCAGCAATCTATTCATTCGCCAATAATGGCGTCTGTATTCAAGGAGTAGCTCTTTTAGTATAATCTCGGCCAGGTGCACCATGTCTGGCAGGAAATAAGGCGCGAGCATTTCTAACTCTACACCGCTCGGCCGAAAGTAATCACTCAGCCGTGCGGCGCACGGAAAGAAACATAAAAACGAAAAGAGAAGAAGACGAAAGAAAGCGAACACTCGCGCGGGGGGGGGGGGGTCCTTTCCTTAGCCCCTCACACGGGAGCAGATAGTCGTCCCGTGGGATTGGTTACTTACCACCATTCGGCGGCCCAGCTCGTGGAACAGAAGGGGAAATATAAAGGACCTACCTAACTCTACAAAACTAACCTCAGCAGGAACTGCGGCCAGATGCTATATCCCCTGCGGAGAAGGCACTCCGGTCCCTTGGGTGCGTGATGCCCAAAAATATTGTGGCAGGGAAAGGGCCACCACAATATGCCCCTGAGGGCACTCCGGCATGGAAGCTCTAGTTATCAGTTCTATTACACTGATTTAACAATTGTAATTGTACCAGTTTCACAGTATGAGAAACATATACCCCGCATCTTGTTGGACTTTCAATATTGTGCGATTAAGAACACTGTTTGCTTGGCAGGACTGATATGCTGTAAGGTGCTGGCCGAGGTCATGTCGCAGCTGTGCGTCCAGTTCGCCGCCGACATGGTTGATCTCCTGCAGCAGGTCTTGGATAACCCCAATGTTGTGAGAGCCATAGAATTACCAGAACCTTCTGCGGATATTTTGGCGGTGAGTAATCTTGTCTTTATTTGGTAACCTATGTTGTGTGGTGCTTGGAGTGGTTATCTATGTACCTGTGAACAATTTTAGACTACCCTTTACCGTCTACTGTCTACTCAACATCCCAAGTGGAGCTCACAGCTGATGGGTAAATTTTCGACTAGATTTTTTCTATTTGAGGCGATGCAATGTCGACCCCAAGGGGACTCTGTAGGCTACTTGAGCCGTTAGCTAGGCCTACGCGACGTTTGTGTTTTATGCCCGCTTTGCTTCCTTCCATTTTATGCTCCTAATGATTCTCTGTTCCAGTGCTCATTGATCCCATGCCGGAACACCTTCGTGCATATGTTCCTAGTTTCTATTGACATACTATATGTCCCTACTTTCGTCCTGTGCTAGAGTGCTTTTTTTTTTGGGGGGGGGGGGGATGGGGTATTCAGTTTCTCAATAGGTATACCTATATCTAATATCGATGATGCGAGTAACGTTTTCAGCCCTTTAAGCAAGAAAAACATTCGTTGCTAGAGCTCAAAGGTGGGCGACCGTCAGTGATATTATTACACCGTAATATTCTGATGTTCCTCTTCTTTCCTGATTCGCTGTTCCCATGCGCGTTGATTCTGTGTGGGAACACCTTCGTGCATGGGTTCTCCATATTTCTACGTTATACTGTATGTCATTTGCTTCTTCCTCTGTTAAATCACGATTGTTGTGGAAACGGAGGCTTGAACTACTCAATATAATAACGATGATTAGCTACACTGTAATAACCTAAAATTGACGTTGCAATTAAGGCATTGGTTAGTATTTATGTGTGCCCCTCAGGAGTCATAGGATGGTTTATAGGGCTAGGTTCGTTAGGTTCGCTGCCAGGGAAACCCTGTAGGTTGCTTTTGCCATTAGCTAGTCCTCCGGAACATCTGTCTTTCGTGTCCATTTTCTTCTGATTACATTCTCCTACTGTCCTTGCATCTGCTTTTTCCCGACTTGCTGTTCCCATGGGTGGTGATGCTGTGTGGGACGTTTCTATCAACATACAACTGTATATGTCCCTTCCTCATTCCTCTGTGAGATTTAGTTATGGGAACGGAGACCTAAACTTCTAAATATAATAATAGCTTATAATTATGTGTGCTTCTTTCCAATAGATGCCCAATTGTGTTACTGAGAGCAGTTAAACTTCTGTTTGATGCCAGCCTGTCAACTAGAAAAGATTTTATTGAAGTTTTGTAAATTGGAGGGAAGCTCCACATTAGCTTCAGGTATAACTAGTGTGGACTAATTCTCTGTTGAATGTTGCAGAAACTCACAAAATCTGCCCACAAGCGCAATGAAACTGTTGATAGCGTCACGATGAATTACTCATTGGATGAGGAGCTGGAGGTAAATTCCGTGCTCGGACTGAGTAGACTCAAGGACTCTGAAAAATTGTTGCCAAGAAGCTCATCTCCAGCTCGAGCTGATACTCCTTCGGAGCCGTATGTCCCTCCGATGAAGAGAGCTAATCTGCTCGAGCGCAGCACCTTGTCCCTCAAGTGTCATGTAAGCCACGACAGTAGCCTCGTGAATGAGATGGGCCTACGCTACAGCTCATCCCGGCATGGTCAGTACTTTGATCTGTTGCGTGTTTTTCATATTGAGTCGATGACAGTAAGACCTACTTTGTTGAAAATTCACTTTTGATTGATCTTAGTTCCTCGGCGGGCTTAAGAAGGCCATATGCTTATTGTAGTTATGCTCACCGAGCCTCTACGACCCTAAGGTTTAC
This sequence comes from Parhyale hawaiensis, assembly GCA_001587735.2. Classification (NCBI taxonomy): domain Eukaryota; kingdom Metazoa; phylum Arthropoda; class Malacostraca; order Amphipoda; family Hyalidae; genus Parhyale; species Parhyale hawaiensis. Next base: position 16,973,778 of record LQNS02001155.1, read on the forward strand.
TTAACTAATGGCTAGGCCTTCGTACTGTAATACTAGTCTTTCGTGCCCACTGTCCTTCCTTATATTTTTGTGCTTCTGCTAACAAAATTTTGTTCTTTTCTTCCTCTTCTTTCCTCACTTTTTGTTCCCATGTGTTACACGTTTCTATCGACACTCCCAAGTTACCATTGTTGCTACCATTTGCTGATCGCAGGGAATGTGGACTAAGAGGCTCATATCAGCAGCCTAAATGTAGTTTGTATTGATGGAGCTCTAGTTCTGACTTATACAGGCTATGTTCTACTTGTACCGTATTGATTTAATTTAGTTTTCCTCCAGATCATTTTGATGCCAATTTCTTTCCTTCGATGTTTTTTGCCCCTCATGGGGCATGGGATGGGCCCTATGCCATAGGGTTAGGGTAGTTAGGTCCGCCCATCCTATGTTATAAGGCCCAGCGACCCCAGGAGGCTCGTGCAGGTTACCTTAGCCAGTAGTTAGGCCTTCGAGACTTATGCCTTTTGTGCCCACTTTGCTTCTTTCTTGATTTCATACTCCTACTTGCTCATGCTTTATTGTTCTTCCGCCCTTTCCCTGCCACTATATGTTTAGGCATCACGCACCTAAGGGACCCGAGTGCCTTCTCCGCAGGGGATGTAGCATCTGGCCGCAGTTCATGCTGAGAAGGTTAGTTTTGTAGTTAGGTAGGTCCTCTATGTTTCCCCTTCTGTTCCGCGAGGTGGGCCGCCGAATGGTGGTAAGCGACCCATCCCATGGGACTCCTATCTGCTCCCGTGTGGGGGGCCACGGAAGAGACTCCCCGCACGAGTGTTTGCTTTCTTCTGTCTTCTTCTCCTTTCGTTTCCTCTGCGCCGCACGGCTGAGGGATTTCATTCGACCGAGCCGTGTGGAGTTGGAGATGCTCGCGCCTTATTTCCTGCCAGACATGGTGCACCTGGCCAAGATTGTTCTAACGAAACTCATTTGAGTTCAACTAAACTTCTAAACTATATCATACAAAATTGAATAATTGTTGTATAGTCTTTTTATCTAAATACCGGGAAAAACCACAATATAATAATGATATTGTTCTTCCTCCACAATATATTTGGGCCTCACGCACCCAAGGGTCCCGAGTGTCTTTTCCGCTAGAGATGTTGTGCAGCTTTCCGCAGTTTCTGCTGACGAGGTTAGTTTTGTAAAGTTAGGTAGGCTCTCAATGCTTCCCCCTCATCTGTTTCGGAAGGTGGGCTGCCGGTCGAGGTGGCGGACCTATTCCCGCTCGACTTCTACCTTCTTGTATTTAGTTTCCTTCCCCTGTGCGGCGTAGCTGAGCGCAAGCGTTCAGCCGTGCCCTGGTGTTGGAGATGCACAACTTACGCCTTTTTCCTGTCAGTAGCGCACTGATCACTCTGAGACCACCCAGCAGAAAAGCCGAGACGAAAATCATTGATAATTTTAAATGTGTCCTAGTGGCGCACGAGCCTGTGTTAAACCTCAGGAATAGTTCGGCGCGATATAGACATTGTGTCCCTGATGCGCTAGTAAAATTTTGTACTACTACTTCTACTACTACTACTATTGTTCTTCATCTTCTTTCCCGACTTGCTTACTGTTCCCATGCACGTTGTTCCTGTGTGCGAACACCTTCGTGCATGGGTTCCCCGTTTCTATGGACATACTATAATCGTCCCTTGCTCTTCCCTCTGTGATATCGTTAAACTCGCAAATGGAGGCTTAAATCTTCTCACTTATAACTAACTCATGTTTTTTTTTGTCAGCTTAGCATGCTTCTGAATAGAAGTGCCAGAATTTCAGAGACTGTTAACCAGTATGGTAACGAATATAATTTGTAGAGTCCTAAATGATTTAATAATATGCAGTATGACGAGTGTCCATCTCAGTTTGGGATGGGCTGGAGCCATGCATGTGTTTAGTGGCTCCTATACGAAACAATGCAGTCGTGGAAATCGAGTCTGATAAGCTAAATATGTATAGTAGCAATTAGTGTGTGGATTTGCTGCCTTCCGAGTACTGTGCCTTCCATGTTGAATCAAGGAACTAAATTTTAATTTTCTTTCCTCAGGAGGAAGAGCTGGTAACCGCAGACCCTACCGCCGGGTAAGTACCATCTTTTTGAAGTTTCCTGCTGTGTGCAAAGTAGTTACATTTATTGGCAAATTTATCTTAATCTTGCCTAAGTGGAGGATTTCGGAGGCAAACTTTCAGCGGTATCGTGCATCTTTCGGCTACGTCAGGAAAACCTTTTGTGTAGTCATGATGATAATTCAGCTGTAAAATTTCAGCTAGGAGGTCTCGAGCCATAGCTCACTTGTATTTTTGACACTTTCATTAACTTTTGTTGTCCTTTCTGCCCTGTTAACTCCTTGATTCTTCTAGAATCATTTGTTCTCCTTCCTTTGTGAGAATGGTGGTTTGGTTGCAAACAGAATGGCCTAGTGACTCTCTCCATCTAAACCCTGCCTTTAGCGATGGAGTAGATTTGATGTAGAGCCCTGTGTGTCTATAGCGCCCAACACCCAGAGATCGGCTCCCAAAATAGAGCCAGGGCAATGATGTTCTTTGGAGACAGCCCGTTTAATTTATGAGACAAAGGGTTAACTAGCCGTGTTAGTATTAGATAGTATGCTGTTTTTTAGCTGAAAATGTAATTCTGTACTGCCGAGTCCTATTTCAATTGTTCGATATTAAATAGGAGGCTGTAGACGAACCAAGAGGCCCATTCCCAAAGAGACACCAGGACTTACGCCCCAGCCCTCTGAGCTATTGCCATTATGTCAGTTGGTTATAGATGACTTAGGAAAGAAAGAAGAAAAAAAGGGAAACTTTTCAGCCAAAAAAACGATCAAGCATGCACGCAAGCACAATCTATAGCCGCTGATATGTGGACCTTGGAGACGTCTCTATAGTTGAGGCGACAGAGAGAATATGGATTAAGGTGGCCTTCGAAGCTTTGGCCGTTGAGAGTTTGCGGCTCATTGAAAAGGAATTCTTTCCCTATATGTAGATGACTTCACCATTCTCTACTCCAGTCCCCTGGGGTTTGGTGTAGAGAATTCTGATGCAGGCTCTCGCTGCCCTCTCGCGATGGAGCAACAAATCGGGATTGGTATTCAACCCCGACAAAACACGATCACGACACGTTTGTTGAAGATCGTGTAAGAAGGAGGCCCCAAACTGAATGTTGGGGACCATCCCATACGATGTGTGGCAACATACAAATATTTGGGCCTGATCTTTGACAAATCCCTCACTTGGCTACCTCACATAATTGATTTGAAACGACGATGCAGGAAAACCTTGGACCTCCTAAATGCCTGACATCCAGGGCCTGGGTAGCAGGCAGAGTCGCCTTACTACGACTATATATAATGTTGGTAAAACCAAAACTGGACTACGGAGCAGAGGCCTACACCTCTGCCGCTCCAACAACGATCAACCGCCTCGAACCTGTACAAAACGTAGCCATATACATCGCCACGGGACTTTTCCGTACCTCACCGGTCGAAAGCCTACAGGCCGAATACACGAGAATATTGAATGTATCAACTATCACCAACGCCTGCTAGTGAACCTTCACCACCCATTGCGTGATAGACGCAATAATTGTAACCACCTCCTCCCAAGCGAGGAATAGACGAGACTGAGAGCGGTGAAGAAAGCAATGATGACACCCAACCAACCAACACACCTCTCCCACGGCCCCATCCTCAATCGACAAGACCACGCTACGTGCGTCAATTGTGACACGGAACTGACCATCCGTCACATAGTACTAATAGAGTGCCCAGTATTCACGGTTGAGCGAGTACAAGACTTTGGAACTGTGAACTCTCCCTCATAGGGGCTGCGGCATTCCATGGCCCATGGCACCAATTTCTTCTTTTTTTCCAAATTCTACCTTTCATTTGAAACAATAATGACCTGCGGTACCTTTGAATTAAGGTATTGCTAAATAACAACTCAAGCCATTACTACTTCTACCATCATATTTACTTTAGTGTAAGACCCCATTACCCCTTAACGTTGTGGTTCCGGCTGTATAGCCGAGTAAATTCTTCATCTTAGATCGCTATTGGTCGTCTCCCATTCGGAAATAGCGGGACAATGCCAATATAATAATAATAATGAGTTCTTGGCTGTGAAGGATGTCTCTCCCAGTGTTTGTCAAGACGACTGTCTCTGCAGCGACAACGTTGGAGGGGAGTCTGTTTTCCAAATATTCATTATGAAGTATGAAAAGAACTGCTGGCTTTTAAATTTGTTCTTTGAGCTTTATGCTTGAGTTTTTGAAAGTTGTTCTGCCGGCCAACATTAACGTTTCAAAAAGTCCCGTTGTAGGTACATCGATGAAGCCATTCAAACACTTTAATGTTTCTATTAGTTCCCCCTGAGTCGTCTTTGCTCGAGAGATCAGGCCCAGTTCTTTTAGGCGACACTCTTATGGCTTGTTTCGCAACTGAGGTAAATCTGCAAAATATATATTATTGATTTGGTCTATGCACTCTTCACGTAGCCTATTGAATACTTTAGTTATTGCTAACTTGTGGAATAAATCAATTTTATTTGGTCTGGTTGGGCCAGAGATTGATCTGTGGTTAGTATGCTGCTGGTAACTGGTAATGTCCTTCAGCTCCACTCATAGGAACAGTTCGTGGGATAGTCTTCTGAGTACCCATCGGATCTCGCTTCTGAGCAACCCTTCCTCGGATCGGTCATCCGAGTCACGCGAGCACCCTGGGAGCAGTGACCTGAAAAGCCCCGGGAACAATCTCTGAGCCTGATCCTGAGGTGAGGAGGACACTGATCCTCCGCTGCTTTTCTGTGCACTGACTTCTATTGGGTTCTTTGCTTAGCTACAAGCTTCAGTACTGTGCTATGCATCTTCTTTGCTAAAATATTACAATAGCTACCAACTTATTTAAACTTAATATGCTTAGTGCTAGACGCTGTTGCTATTTTGTTAACAAGCACTTGAAAGTTTCTGAACTTGCAGAGTCTTTCAAGCTTACTATTTTTTTTTTTTTTAATTTTCCAAATCAAAACTTATTGAGTTTCAAAAATTTCTCATATTTTGAGAATTTTTCACCCTTTAAATGTTTTTTATTTATCCAAACAACGATTATCCCTAAATAGGACCTTAATCTTTTTGCATGCCACCAAATGGATGCTCTTTGTGTACACTCTCAAGTTAAACTGTGAAAGATGTAACCCACAAAATGAATAGAAAATTTGAGTGATGCTTCACTATTGCGCTGCACTTCAGCTTTGCTTATTTATTGATGAACTTTTTGTCTTGCTTTGTGAATGTCCTTAGTTTTATGATAGTAACTTTAAGGGGCCTGACTTGGAGCTTTCAAATGCTTGGTTTGGTACAGTTACTTTGAGGGGTATGACTCGGCGTTTGCGAGTGTCCTTGGTTTAATGATAGTAATTCGCCATAAGTGGCATGACTGGGAGCTCGAAACCTACTTCAAATTGCTTGATAGCTCATCTAAGCTATTTGTCTTAGGCAGTGGTTCCCACAGGGTTGCGGAATTGGAGTTGGCCGGAGTCGGAAGATTTGAGGGGGAGCCGGAGCTGGAATCTCACTTGCTCTAGGAATCGGAATCGTAATTTTTAGCCCGACTCCTACTCCGGAATCCCATTTATAAACAAATATTCAATTCTGAATTTTCAGTCACAAGATTAAAAAAAAAATGGAAATGTGGACAATTTTTTTGTATGTTTCTCTTTTACAGCTATAGCTACCATGTATTTTCCTATTCCATATGATGAGGACATTAAGAAAATGTTGGGTAGAGCTTTCGCACCTGGTACATTATGTGAGTGGGGGCATGGGGGCAAAATGATTGGTTTTGGACAGATTGTTCTGAAATTTGCATAGTATATCTAT
>LQNS02001155.1:16980312-16991542 GCA_001587735.2 Parhyale hawaiensis
AAAAAAAATTTGGACATGTTTAATGTTTACATCAAATATCTACTTGTTGGACCAAGAAGTCAGAAAATCTTGAGGGCCAGGACTCTTAGTCAGAAATTCTGGAGGGCCAGGAGTTGGAGTCGGACCTTCAACCATCCCACTCTGCAACCCTGGGATCTCAGCCCCTTTTCACTGACGACGCGATACCCTAAGCTTGGATACCAAATGACCCCACTAATTTACACCTTAGTTTCTGTGAGGAAAAGGAATGGAAAATATAACGAAATAATTTATACTGGAATCCATACTACTTCTCTGGAATACGTGACCTTCACGGCCAGGGCATTGTGACCTACAGGCTGGAAATCCAGGGATTGTGACCTTCTGACTGGTTACCCCTGTACTATCAGTATTTTTAATAACATTTTTATTAACATAGCTCTATGTTGGGCATCCAAATGATAGCTTGATTGGTAATGCTACAATCTGTAGGCTACCTACGTTATGGCATTATCTGCAGGCCTGATTAACGAGAAACTCTAGATTGCCTGTGGGCTCCATTGTTAACACGATCATTTACACTTCCTTGTGGCTTCATTATTGTTACTGATAGTAATAATTCACAGTTTTACCTTTTGCGACTAAATTATCAACATTGAAGAAGCACTCACTTATCTTCAAACTTTGCTTTCCGTGGAACAGGTTTAGTAATTTTTCCTAACTAACCAACTAACCCCTATGAAGTAGAAGTATGTATGTATATAATATAGGTTGTAATGCACAATATGCATGATGACTCATTACTGAACATTGACTAAAAGGAGGCGGCAGTAATGGTGGAGTAAGACTTTCGGCTATGTGAACTATGGGTTCATATTTCTCTTTACTCTTGAACTGAAGTTATATATTTGCCCATCCTAATAAAGCCTTTGTTGTGGAGAGTAGCGCCCAGCCATGTCTTTCCTGCCCTGTTAACTTCCTTCCATTTTCATCCTTCCACCGATGACTCTTCTGTTCTTCCTCTTCTTTCCCGACTTGCTGTTCCAATAAGCTTCGACTCGTGGATTGGTTCTTTGCTTTTCTCGACATCCATCATGTCCCGTGCTATCACCCGGGAACAAAGAGAAAAGTGGTGGTGTTTAATTCTGTAGCTATGTGTTTATTTTATTTGTCGTTACACCCAGAAACTGCCAGGAGGAATAGATCTATAATCAAATTATCTCGCAGGCTGTCCTAGATGTGAAAAGGCCAAACTACTTACTCGGTACTTTTAGCCTCCGCCGCCTCTCCCCCCACCTTGCAAGGGGTAGTCTTCCATCACGAGGAGTTGTAGTTCTTTCATCTCTTTGTATTTGGATAATCGGGAAGACTGTGGCTAGGGACAATTAACCAAGAATATAATAATTAACCAAAGCTGTTTGTGACCTTAACAATAATAGTTGACCAACAGTGCACCAGTGGGTACATTTTTTTTTTTTTCAAATGCATTTCTCGCGGTGTACATAAGCTGGCCGCCTTGAGTTTTTTTATTTATTTATTTATTTATCTATTTTTTTTTTCTTTTTTTGTCAAAAATAACATCAATATCTATTCTCACTCAGTGTGGAAGTTGCCAAGAACCGAGCTGGAGTGGAAAATGATAATTGACTCAAATTCTATGTGACTGTTGGAATTGTGGAGGTAGATGGCAAAGTCATACGCCAGATGCCTGAATTCAACTTTGGCCCGACTCGCAATTCTTGTATCCAACTAGGGTTGGGGTTATATTTCCATAATACTCTTCCTGCAGCAGTGTCTTTAACTCACTCGTGAAGGGTATAGCTATAAACTGTGACCCAATCGAGAAGCACGAAGGACTAACAGAGTTATCTAAAAAGTCGTTTAGAATGGAAAGTTATATTTTGAACTGAAAGTTTATTTCACTCTATCTTAATTAAAAACATCAATCACAAAATAGCCATTAACTCATAGTTGACTGTCTATTGATCTGAAATTAAGGTTAAAAAATACGAAGCATAAAAGCGATAATCCGTCAGACGTGCGAATATATAAACAGAACATTTCATTATTATTAACCTGATACATTGTAATTTGAGTAGAATTTGTGTAGTCGTAATATTTGCGCAGTTATTACTGTTGAACTATAAATATAATCATTTCTTTCTCATCATAGGCTACCGGTATGTGCAATTATTTGTGTACAATATTGGTGTTATTTTTTTCTCGACAATGTTGATGCACACGATTTAATTTTTCTGTGTGTGTGTGTATTGGTGCAATTGGTCATGTCACCTTATTTGTTCGCTCATTCAACTTCTGCCTGTAACGTTTCAGCGATGGTTCCCTACCAGTCGTAGAGGACAAGCCTCTGGCAACATGAAGGCGGCGAAAGTAAGTATATTTGAGCGCGCCGCTGTAGCTGGAGCTTCTGCCTCCTCCAGGTCCCCAGGAAGCTCCCCACCACCACGAAGTCGTGGCACTCAGAAAGTGCGAGCTCTTGAGCTCCTTCTGAGCATTGCCAACCTTGACGAAGGCGCCGCCCACACGTCCCCCACGACCCTTCCGTCCCTGTACCCTGAGGACCAGCATTACAGTGCTGAGGAAAAGGGCCTGGGTATGGTGATACCCTGCAAGCTCGTATGCTCATGGCTGCTGTCCATGAGCTCCTCCACCAGGCCCCGTGGCAGCTCAGCCCCAGAGGAGTCTCAGCTTTTCGATCTGCTCACAACTGAATTTTGGCACAGCTTGTGTCGTCTTCTCAATATGGTGAAGATTGACCTGCAAGACCTGTGTGCGGGTACGTCCTAGTTTTACTGTTATGCGATTCTTTTTCATGTGCTGATTTTTGAGGCTGTTGTGAGCTGTGCGTGGCGTGTATGTTTTCGTTATCACCCACGAATAAAGTGAGAGAGGTGATAATGTTTTTGTTGAAGATATACGGTATAGATCTATTTTTTGTCTGTCCACCCAAAAAGTGGTTGAAGAAGTTGAGCAATGTTCATATTTTTTTTATTGTAGGAAGTTTGGTGGGTTAACCTAGATGTTACCTGTGCTATAAAAAACCAGGCGTAGGTGGCCATAAAAAATGATGGCGTTGAATTTGCCTAATCCGCGGCAGATTGACTTTTGGCAAGAGGCGTTCTATTTTTCCCACGTTGTTATTCAAACTCTGAGATCGGGACTTTGCCCGAACCTTTTTCATTAAAAATGACTGCGCCGAATTTGCCCCTACGGGTAATGGTCCTACACCGCGTGGCGTTTTTGTTCAATATACTTCTGCCGATATTTTTCCTCCTGCCCTCTTAGGGCATTAGATGGGTCATAGCCATAGTGTTGGGGTCGTTTGGGTTCAACTCTGGCAGTACTTTATGGGGAGTAGCGCCCCCAAGGTACTCCATAGGTGCCGTAGATACGCCTTTGGGACTTGTCTTTCATGTCCTCTTTGCATTTTTATTTTCATGTTTACCATCTTTATTACTATTGATTTTTTTCCCTCTTCTTTCCTGACTTCCTGCTCCCATGCGCGTTGATATTCGTGAATCGGAACCAAGTTTCTCTCAATCTAAATGCCCCTTCTAACTTCCTCTCTTTGAATCACAGCATACACTGTGGGTATGAAAGCTCCACCTAGGACTATAACTAGGTATATAATTATAAATAATAACTATGACCATACTTACCTATATTTGAAAAAGCGGGTTACAAATTTTGCTATTTTTACAGCTGACTGTAGCCAGGCGCTGCCAAAGCTCCTCCCCTTCCTGGCAGCCATCAGGGCATCAGGCAACTACACCGTGAACGGATGGTGTCGCTACGACCGCTACATGCTCCCTGAAGACATGATGCTCTCACTTACCCTGCCATACTGCGTGCCTAAACAGCTCGACTCGTACTCGCCGATGTGTATCAACACTGCAGTGGCGAAAGATCTGAATTTGGAACGTTTGTTAGTTGAAGTAGATCACTGCTCCATACCCTACCCTGCGACGCCTCAGAGCTACAACGCTGATACTGAAGAGGAGGAGAGAAAGAACGGAACGTTGCGCTTCTTACCGCGAACTACTCTCAATGCTGCAGAGGTAACCCTGCTTCGCATATTGCGATTGCGTGCTATTGGGTACAAACTGTCGCAGCTAAAGCAGTGCCCTCTTATATATGATGCATCCAAACAGACTTTCTTTGTGCCTACTCATACTAGCGGATGTGATAAGTGGCAAGAGCGTCTTTCTCGAGAGCGGGGGTTAACATGGAGGAACTCCTACAACACGAGTGGTGGTGAGGGCCGTGGACGAAACCAGTGGTTTGATGGACGATTGGCAACCGACGACTCCTCTTGTTTGAATTGGAGAACACGCTCTCCAGAAGCCACAGAAGGGGCCGCTTCTGGAAACTGGAGAACTGCGCTACAAAAAGATTCCTACGACTGCCGAGCCGGATCCTCCCATGGAACTCGTATGACCTCTGGAGCATCGTCTTCTGCAGGCGATGCTGCATACAAATCTGTCACGGCTTGGTTGAGCGCAGTCGAAGCTGATGACGCTCTCCCAGGTCAGTGTTCGGACACATTTGCAGATGCTTCATGCTTTAAAACTGCCGGTACGCTGTCGGGCGATATGTCGTTCATCTCTGACTGTGATTCATTGGACAGTGCAACCTATTACGAGCCAGCAATCAGCTGCAGCACGCCTGACTCCGTAGCCATAGACGGCTTGGATGATCCGTTGGAGCGTTCAGCTCCCCGTGCCCCCTCTCGCCGCCGTAGAAGACGTAAGAAGAAGCAAAAAGACGCAGAAGAAGCATCAGCAAAGGTCCGAGTGTCGGACTCAGGCCATGCTTTGGAGGACTTGAGTGATCCTCCTTCAGGCAACGCCATTTCTTACGCCGCCAAAGTTAAAGGGGACTCCGGTATCAGGGGCGGCGGTTAATCATCTTCTGACCATTAAAACTTTCCATTAGGTAGTAACACATGTTTCTCTTGAACCTTACCCTAGTGTTTAGGTTGTGATAATCAGTGAAATAACTCAAAGTTGGTGCCGTTAAACGAGCGAAAATGAACACGACGTAAAGTGAAATTAGAACTTCAGTTTTAAAGGAATTTTGGTAGGTCCTTTATGCATCCCATTCGGCGCTAGGTGGGTCACTGATGGTAGTAAGTGACCCATCTCACAGGACTTCTACCACCTGTTCCCTTGTAGAGGGTACGGAATGGGCCCTCCGCCCGGGTATCTTTTTTTTTCTGTCGTCTCTCTGATATGCTCTGCACCTTATTTTCTTGCCAGTAGTTGCGCACATGGCAAATTTGAGACCATTAGTGCTCACGTGAAGTTGCTGCAAATGCGAGTCCTTCCAGCAGAAATGCCGCGATATATTTGCGATCTCCGGTGTGATCTGTATGGGCCTAACCCGTGAAGCGCTAGGAAGCCTCCCTTGCTAATTCTGAGGAATATAACTGCTTCGATTATTTAATGTAGCAAGTCTTGTACTTCTATAATTTTGAAAGCTCTAACATCGTTTCTAGGTCTTTGATGTCTATATATTTTGTATAATTTTCAGCTCTATTGTATATATATTTTTTAGGTGTTGGACGTGTCTTATTCTTTAATATCTTTGACTAGTAAAATGTTTTTAGGTCTTCTCCAGCTAATATAATTTCTTTTTATGTCTTTAACTGGTAGATTTGGACCCTCATATGCACCAGTCATGTGGCAATAGTTGTTGACATTAGTGGCCGGCTGAACAATTCTTTCTTGTTCTCATGGTATAAGTCTCCTGCTACTGATGACCGTTTCTCATAGTCTTCTAAGCATTTCTCTTTACCTACATATTTACTGGCATCGAAAATAGTTCTGTTGTCATTGGTGGATATAGGGAATGGGTTATTGACAAAGATTTGATTGGGTTACAGCCACTTGCAATTATATCTTGGTCGCACCGCACCTGTTAATGGTAGACTAATGTTAATAGTTTTTCCAGCTGCTAACTGAGGAGTAGGTGGAACTGACGTGGGCGGTGCCCAATCCTGCAGGATCACGGTTTTCTCATTTTTTATTTGTACCTAGAAATAACTAGCCCATAGAACATAAGAACAGGCGAATTAGGGGTCGGAGCCTGCCCATAGGCATCCCTGCCGCACCCACTTGGCTGCCCTTGATGATGGACCGGCCTGAGCAAGTGGAAACTGCTACGGACATTCTTGATTCAGAGCCGCCAGTGCCTTCGTCGTGGTCATCGGCTGCGACTGTGAGTATTAACAGTGCTCATGGGTCCAGCTAGACTTATGATCTGATTATCGTCTCTGCGGCTTGGGGAGGGAGAAAGTTACAAGAATGAATTAGGCCTTTTATTGGTACACGGTTTACAGGCGTTTGTTTTTCTGATCGTCGATGGTTTGCCTAGCTATATATTGGCAATATAACTAAAAAAAGTACTTGTGGGGTTTGTTGACATATACCGAAGTAGCTAATAAATGTTACGAGGAAAAATTGACAATATTTTAGTTACAAAACACCATAAAATAACAAACAAACAAACTATAAGACAAAACGCAACATAACTCATAAAGCTATGGATGGATAGTGCAACCGGCGTATCGAAATCGTGAGAAATCCAATCAATGACGGAGTACCTACTCAGGAATATGACGACACGCACAATACAGACGGTACCGCATTCCAATATTTTCTCGCTTTCGAAATTTTGCCTACCTGAAACGTCACATTAATCACTCGCGCTTCAGCATTTTTTGCAGGAAATGCAAATATCTGTACTTTTGGTTTGAATTTATATTTGTTCTGGCAATGGGGTCCCCTACACGCATTAACCATCGTGTAGAAGTTAGAATCACAAAATTGTACTGAAAAGAAACTTAACAAGAGCGACGAACACAGTCCTCACTTAACCATACAATGTTTCAAACTGCTTGAGTGCGAGTGACGTGTCGTCTGTAACAGCCGATATCAATATCCCACATTATGGCCACATATGATGTAACAGGCGACGGTGTCCGACCTTCTTGTCTAGGTGGCCTTTGCAGTGATCGCTGTATGGTGGTGGTAGTGTGTCGTTTGCCTTGTGTCCACACCAGGCTGACCGATCAGTACTTGATGAAATGCCACCCCAACATTTTGTGACTCTAGTTTCGTGTTGCTGACAGCTCGCCATTTCTTGGTCGATTGCCCCCTACTTACTCGGAGCTCCGGAGGAGCCATATCCCTTGCCCTGATGAGGACCCAGACGCGGTTGTGGTGAAGATTTTTCGTGAATTCCCTCGTGGAAACTTGCATGTGAGAACACTTGGAGATTCTTGAAGCAGTGTAAAATATCCAAAAAAAAGTGTGAAAGGAGACGCTCGATATGAAGCATAAAATGGTGTTCAATATATGCTGCGCTGCCTTGCGGTTGTGGCCGAAATGACATTGATTAGACCTTGACTATGCCTAGGCATTGTGTAGGCGCCAAGTCTGTGGAAGAGTGTAGCGGCGTGCGATGCCTTGATCGTGTGCGCCCGAGTAGAGGCGAGGGTGATGCCCGTAGTATCGCTAACTCACCCTTCTGCTCACTACTTTCTAGATAAATAACTAGTTATTACTTTTTAGGTTTTTAACTTGTTTTTTGGGGGGCCTTTGACTAGTATCCTTTTTTGTTGTCTGTGACTAGTATCACTTCTGTCTTGACAATGTTTTTTTTTTATCTCTGACTACGGTGTACGAGTTTTTTAAGTCCGAATACTATCATTTGTAGGTCTTACAGGTAGCTACCTATTTTTTTTCTTGTCCTTGTATAGTACAAGTTTTCTAAGTCTTAGATTAGAATTGTTTAGGTCTTTGACTTTTATTTCCTGTTTTAGGCCTTGGACTAGTATAATTTTCTTAGTTCTTTGACGACTCGTATCTCCTTTTTTTTTAAGTCTTTGACTAGGATGATTTTTTAGATCTTTTGACTAGTATCAATTGTTAGGTCTTTGATTTCTATATAGCCGTCGCACTAGTAGCTACTTATAATTTTTTTTGGTCTTCGGCCAGTATGTTTTATTTTCCTAGCATTTATTTTTTTAGGTCCATAAGCCTCTCTCGGTATGCAGCTCTGCCGAGCGAACCGTGCTGTTGCCACTGCTAATTATTTGTGTGTGGGATTTTGTCTTTCTTCTGTTTTGTATATTGTTGCTTTTATCTTCATTTCTCTTTTACTTCTTTGTGGGATGTGGAGAGTAACCCTTGGCCGGGTCGGACTCGGGGGTGTCGTCTCCTTTAACGTGCATCTTAATTTGTATAACTTGGGTACGATTATTTGTCGTAGGTCTTTAATTGGTATATTTAATTTTGAAAGCTTCAACTAACATTGTTTCTAGGTCTTTGATATGCATAATTTTTTATTACTTCAACTTGTATCATTCTTGACTGTATAGTACGTATTTTTTTTTAGGTCTTGGACGTGTTTTATTCTTGTATGTCTTTGACTAGCATCATTTTTTTAGGTCGTCTTTAACTAGTATATGTAGTTTCTTTTTGTTCTTGGAGTTCAACATGTAGATATGAACCAGGATATGCACACGTCATGAGGCATTGACTGTTCCGATTGATGGCCTGCTAAACAATTCTTGTTCTCATTGTATGGGTCTCCTGCTCCTGATGACTCCGTTTATGACCGTCTTTACCTACGTGTTTACTGGTATCGAAAATTTCGTTGTCATTGGTGGATAACGAGAATTGATTATTAATAAAAATTTGATTGGGTTACAGTCGCTTGTGATTGTATCCCCTCAGCAATGTTTGAAGTTTTCCCTGCTAATAGCTGAGGAGTAGGTGGAACTGACGTGGGCGGCGCCCGATTTTATTGGGTCGCGGCTTTCCTCCTTTTCATTAACTGTACATGAAAATCACTAGTTCTTAGGACATACGAACAGACGAATTTGGCGTCGGAGCGAGCCCATAGGGGTCCCTGCCCCACCCACTATGCTGCCCTTTGACAATGATGGACCAACCTGTTCAAGTGGAAACTGATGCGGACGCTCTTCATTCAGAGCCGCCAGTTCCTTCGTCGTGGCCGTCGGGCTTCGAGTGTGAGCACTAACAGTACCTATGGGTCCCGCTAGATTTATGATCCGACTATCGAACCTTTTATACCATTTTGAAGCTGGGGGAGTGGGGAGAAGGTGGGGAACAACGCGGGCGAGTCACAACAATGAATTAATTATAGGCCTACCTTTTATTGGTATTATTACCGCCGCCTAAGAGTTTGCACTGTTCATAGGCACGTAGGGATATTAATGGCATTTACAAAAGCGGGAACAAATGTTACGAGAAAAGCTGAATACATTTTAATTACAAAAGACCATAAAGCAGACGAACAAATCGAGAGACAAAACACAACATTGCTCATAAAGCTATGGATGGATATTGCATTGAAAAACACAGGAAGTAGAAAGTTTTCGTTGATTGTCAGCTCTTGAGTTGATATTGTCATCTTGTCTGAGGCAAAAATTGTTCAGCAATCACCAGTTTATTAGTTTCTACCCAGAACATCGTTTTAGCTACGCGACCAATGTCGTAGTCACAGGTAATCTATTACAGGAATAGAGGAGCGGTATGACCTAAGAAAACACTCTAAGTTTTACACTACGGTCACCGCTACGCTGAGACCGGGATTTCTGCAGTAAAGGATTTGAACATTACTTACCTATAAATATATTTAAACCACTAGATCAACAGGTAATTCAAAGACTGCCCCGAGTAAGTCCTTTGATGTAGCAACGGTGTGTTTTCAATACAGACCATAAGATTTTCGCATTCTTCGTGCGAGATTTTCTTGTTTACAGCATAGCAGCAGTAGCCGGGCAACATGAGAAATATCTATTATCAGTCCATTCAACCGTTTTATATTGAAATCTAAATTGTGACAGTGGGTAATTGGCATTCGGCGTATCGGAATCGAGAGAAATGCAGTCAATGTCTTGATTGTGTGCAACCGAGTAGAGAGGCTTGAGGGTGATGCTTGCGTTGCCAGTAACTCGCCCTTCTCCTTACTACTTGTTGGATGTACAATATAGCTAGTATAACTTTTTTGCTTCTCAACTAGTATTTTTTGGAGGTCTTTGACTAGTCACGTTTTTGAGTCCTTGATAAGTAAGATGTTTTTATCTTTGCCTACAGTATGAGTTTGTAAATTTGACTAGTATCATTTTTAGATCTTTCTAGTATCATTTTCTTATCTGTTTAGTATAACTTTTCAAGTTTGATCAGTACTAATTTTCTTTAGGCCTTTGACTCGTGTATCTTATTTTTAGGTCTGTGACGTGGATAAATTTTTTTAGATCTTTGACTAGCATTCTTTTTAAGCCCTTTATTTCTAGCGATTACTTTTTCAATCACACCAGTCGCTATCATTTTCTAGGTCTTTAACTAATATAGTTTTTTAGTTCTTTGACTGGTATTTTCTTAGTTCTATGTCTGGTATCACAGTTTAGAACGTGAGTGTCCATGTTGTGAACCGATGGTGCTTTGAGTCTGTGCCTCACTCAGGAACTTGAATTTGTTTTCAGTATATCGCAGCCCGTCTGCTAATGATAGGGTCTTTAATTGTCTCTTAGATGCAATAGCTAGGATTCAGTCATCAGATAGGCGTTCTGCTTTTATCTTCATGGGCGATTTTAATTGTCACTGTTTAGAATGGTTAGGCTCTGGGAGGACCGATTGCCATGGCCGTGCAGCCGTAGATTTCGCGAGTACATCTTGTTGTGAGCAGATGGTTGAGGGTCCCACCCATTTGATGGGAGGTGTTCTTGACCTTCTAATGACTGATGTTCCTATTTGGTTGGAGTGTCAGTGGTGTCTGCCGAGAAAAGGTGCCTGGAGTAGCTCTGATTCAGCAGTAGTTGTCCAACTTGGACTCTGTGTTCGCTACGCCTACCCTGTCGTGCGGGTGCCCAAAAAACGAGGAGTATGTACAACAGAATATTTCTGCGCACTAATAGTAGCGGTTGTAAGCTCCAGACTATGACTGGCCAAGGCTGCCAAGAAGCCTGCCACTTGTACGTGTGCAGACGCTGGAGTTTGATGCAAATACCTGTACTCTCATACTTCACAGGAAAAATATAGAATAAAGCAACCACAACAGTGAATTCCTAAGCGTGAAAAAGCCTCTAAGACAAAAGCCGAGCTTGTGTCTCAGAGCGAGATGTGACTATATCCATGGAAGCCTAGTCTTTACTGTGGGGGCGGGGCTGCGTGCCGAGTGACAAAAGTGCACGAGGTAG
>LQNS02001155.1:17059312-17110996 GCA_001587735.2 Parhyale hawaiensis
GATTTCACTCTCATTCCATGGCACAACATCCATACCATACATCACTCTTGGTACAGCCACCAGTTTCCTTACCTTATTTTAGCTATATATGTGAACAAAAATACCAAAAGTGATTAATGTGCACTTCGAAAATTTAACCGAAATGTATTCTAATCACATTTCATTCCTGGTGATTTTTCGATTGGACACTTCGTTTTTGAAATAGCAACGCGTATTTAAACTGCAAAATTCCCAAGGTTAGGTTAGGGTAGGGATTGTTTGGTTATGTTCGATTACCTAGGTTAAGTAATGTTGGGTCAGGTAAGGCAAGGTAAGGTTCGATTAGTTTCACTGGGGATGATGCTGGTTAATGTCAGAAAAATGGCCAACACCCACTTGTGATTAATTAGTGAATATACATTGCTAGTGCTCCCCTCATTCTGAAATTNAAATAATGTTGGGTCAGGTAAGGCAAGGTAAGGTTCGATTAGTTTCACTGGGGATGATGCTGGTTAATGTCAGAAAAATGGCCAACACCCACTTGTGATTAATTAGTGAATATACATTGCTAGTGCTCCCTTCATTCTGAAATTTGCATGGCATAGCCTATGTACAACTGTATTTTAAACACATCTCATTCATGGTAATTTTTCGATTGGACACTTCGTTTTCAAAATATTGAGGCCTCTTTAAACTGCATAATTCCCAAGACTTAATTAATCAAGTTTTTGCAGGAATTTCTTAAATTTAGGCCCCTAATTTACTAGGCTGGCCTAGACTAGTTTTTTAGATAGGCCTAGCCTTGCTACCTTGGTAGGGTAAGGCCATATGGGAAGCATTAGTTGGCTGTGATGTATTGATTGGTGCCCCTTCATAATAGGCTATCAAAGTAATATAATAACACACGCGGTGACACACCTTCAGGCTTTATGCATAGATTGCAATTATTTATAAACAATCCAATTCCAAGTTTTGAAGAGCCCAGAA
Organism: Parhyale hawaiensis; assembly: GCA_001587735.2. Taxonomy (NCBI): domain Eukaryota; kingdom Metazoa; phylum Arthropoda; class Malacostraca; order Amphipoda; family Hyalidae; genus Parhyale; species Parhyale hawaiensis. The sequence continues at coordinate 17,060,279 of LQNS02001155.1, forward strand.
TGTGTGCCGATCATTACATCACAGCCAACTATTGCTTCCCTTACCCTATTTAGTCAACTTCAATGTTCCCATTGTTTTTTCTTAAAGAAAATAAGGTATTATTTTGTGATTGCACCAAACTGAACGTTTAGTATTTTTGTTGACATATTCAGGTAAAAGTACTAAGCATTTTAAGACTTTTTCAGGAATGTTTTCATCAGAAATGCTTAGTTGTTGAGATATTTAACTCAAGACTTTCCAGAGTGTAGAGTAGCTACCTACAATGTGGCAAAGATTGAAAGATTTTTGGTGATGGATTTGCCTCATTTGTGTGACTTCACAAAGATCTTGGCAATGGATTTTTATTTATCCCTATCTTTTCTTAACCTTTCTGGCAATGGTTGCCCAAAATTAGGCTTTATTTTATTAGCACTTCATGTGGCGATACATTAGCTAGTAGAAAAGTCATGATCTTGGCGATGCATTTGACACACTCTGCAGTCTGGAGAGTTCCCATTGTTTTGCTATAGGGAAAAATATCCACTAAGGCTAGGTTAGGCTAGGTAAGGTTAAAATAAGGTTAGGTAAGGTTAGCTAAGTAGGTCAGTTTGGATCCCTCTAGGGTTGGTTGATATTTTCTCCCATAGCAAGAGAATGTGAACTTCGAAGTCAAATATGTCTAAACTAAGCATTCCGACAAAAAATATTATTCATGAAAAAGTCTTAAAATGACTTCATTACCTAAATATGTCAACAAAAATAAAAAAAGCAAGTTGAGTGCTCTTGTAAACTTTTACTGGAAATAACCACACAAGCATAGGTCACAGTGTAGCTAATAAAAACCTCTTTTTATAGATATTTTAGGTTAGGTTAGGTTTGGTTCAGTACAGTTCCAATGGCATCACTAGCAAGCCTATTGGAGCTACTCACCCCATTGCCCAAAATATGATTCATATGAGCTACAAAAATATCATCTGTTCAGCAATACTGTTATTATTTATACAGGTTCCTAATCCTCTTCCTTATTTCACAGAGTAGTATGCCTTTGAGTGGAGAGGAACTGAGTAATTTGAATCAGCATTTTGAAAGTTGCAGCTACGTGTCTGGATACTGCTTCAGTTCAGCTGACGAACAGCTGTACAAAAAAGTATTGCCTTCACAGCACAGCATTGGGGACTTGCCACACCTCTCACGCTGGTTCCAGCACTGCACTGCCATTAAAGTACCTCTATCTGTGAGTATCAGCTTTTGTGTTTTAAGATAGCTAGGTATTAAGAACAGGGTAAGTGGCCTTAAGAAGACACACATGGCCCAATAGAGCAGTAGGATGGCTGTGGCGCGGCGACCAGACACTGCGTGAAATGTTCAGTACCTGCAAAAAAGAATTTATATCTCCTCAACACCCACCAAAAATGATGGCCGGTATGATTGGACATTTCTCACAACGTCTAGCCGCTACACAGCCCAATGGAGACGCAGCTGTGTCTCCATTGGGCCAGTGCGTCTTCTTTGGGCCCCTTACCCTAGTCAGTTTTCAAAGCCCTTAATACGTTACCAACACCACTTAGCTGCATCCGGTACTGTGCTGCCATTAGAGTACCTACCTACCTCCTTCTGAGAGTTGCACCTTTTTCTTTAGGTTTTGAGTTAGGCCCTATTAATTAAACACTGCCAAGCAATTGTCAGTTTTTATTGCACTCAAAACATGGCACCACATAGCTACACCCCAAGTAGCTACATACTTTGAATTTCGTAGGATTATTGAGAATATATTTTCAGTATTCAAAATTTTTGAAAGACTTGAAAAAACCAATGCAGTGCAACAAGCTGCTGTCCCACCCCTTATTGTAGCGGCGGGTAGAGTTGTGCACTAACAAAGTGCGGGTGGAGTTGCGCAACGCACCTATGAAGCGCAAATACAGGATAATTAAAATCATTATTATTCCATCTTAAAGGACAACGATTTAATTGTATTTTTTTTTTCAAATTTTCATCAAAATAGAGGAAAAACTGAATACCGGTAATCATTTAGAATGTCAAACTTAGCGTGTTTTCAGTACCCAAATATTTTGGAATTTTTTCAGTCATGCAAACTTTAATTCCACAAGTGCAAGACTTGATAAAATTTAATTTGTTTTTTTTTTGCATCTCATAGGAAAAACGTTGTAGCGTCGGGGCAGGCGAGTGATCGCACCACCATTTTTTCAAAAACTAGAAGAGCTAGCCAAAATCTGACTTGCACCATTGGACAGGGTAGGTCTTTAAACTTTAGAACCCATATAATTATATCATAGTTCCCGATTTTAGAATGTTTGCCATATCTCCCAATAAAAGCCATGTTTTTAGAGGTCGAAAAATATTACAAGACCAATAAATGGTCATTCCGAAAACTTGGATGTTGCAGCAAAACTGAATAATGTACCAACCTGAAAATTTGCTGTATGTTGAGAAAATACTTTTATTTGATGCTCCTACAAGCATATTGTTGTAGATACATGCAGTTTTCTTTTCGCGAGTGCGATCAGTTGCCCGCTTGACATTGAAGATGGCGGACGACTGATCGCACTTGCTGAAAAACTAAATAAAAAACAATTCCATGTACCTACATCAATATGCTTGTAGGAGCATCTAATACAAATATTTTCACAACTTCATGCAAATTTCCAGGCTGGTAGCCTTACATTGTTTAGTTTTGCTGCAACATCAAAATTCGCGGGATGACCATTTTTTTGTCTTGCTATGTTTATTGACATTTAAAAACATAGCTATTATTGGGAGAAATGCCAAATAGGCTATTCTAAAAGCGGGAACTCCGATATGATTATCTGAGTTCTAAGGTTTAGAGACATGCCGTTCCAATGGTGCATCCAGATTTTGGCTAGCTCTTATAGTTTTAGAAAAAAATGGGGGTGCGATCACTTGCCCACTTTAGTGGGATCACTCGCCCAATTTCCTGTCTGTAAGTGTTTGCACATTTTTCCTTGATAATTTTTTCCGTAATTACGTGAGCCCCAAAATATTTAGAGGACAGTTAGCTCATGTTAGTGCCGTCCTACGAGAGAAAGCTCGTTTCTGCAGCTACGATAGTATTATTGCTATCGCGACTTGGGTGATGTTTCGATCACTTGTCCGCCCCGACGCTAGTTTCAGATTTTATTTATTCGTTTTACCACATCTGTGATATTTTGGCTGCCATTTATTTTGCAGGGGCTTGTTCCGGCAGAGTACCTCTGTCGGTAGCACTAAGACTCGCATAGCTGAGGCTTCTCCATTACAAGAGGACAGGTCCGAGTCGTCACACTCATATAAGACAGGTAAGTACTCTTTCAAAATTTGTTTAATTTTCAAAGATTTGTAAGGTTTTTCATCAGTCTTCGTGCCAAAATCTGAGCTGGGTTTGCTGTTAGGCGTTTCCATGAATTTTAGACGAAGTCTCAGATTTTTTTATACAGTCATGCCTCCTTCATTATTCTTCTTGGGGTCCATATAAGGCCGGCCTGCACCCTCCAGCCTCACTTATTGACGACTCACTACAGGGTGAACATCTTAGCATCTCTCCTCCTCGTCCTCCTCCAAAATTAAAGATTTAACTTTTCAAGTTTTCAGTTCCCATTGCCTTAATCTTCATTTGGGTCCCACCTTTAGGACTTGAACTCAAATTCAGCTAGTACCTTTGGGACTTGGAAAAATTTTGTCATCCATCCATATGGACTTAGAAAATTTTTCTCGAGCAACCTTTTGGACTTAGTCTCAGAATGGAGAGGTCCGATTGACACTTAGCCTCAGTATGGAAGGCCTGTTAGCACTTGGCCTCAGAGTGGATGATCCGGTCTACATTTAGCCTAGATCTTGGTTTGGACTTATGCTAATTCTGAGGTCCCTTAGTACCTACCTTAACGGCCTTTGGAACTTAGAAGTTTTTGTAGTCCTTCATTTGGACTGGGTCCCAGCACTACCAGGCACTTCTACTGATTGGTCTTTGTCTATAACTGGAAATCTTCTAAGCCTCAAGCCTTCTAATTTGTGGAAGACTTTAACTTAAATTCATATTGGATTAAATTCTTAACTTCGCTGAAAAACTTTGAAGTTTTTGGTAGTTTTCAAATTCGGTATTCTCTTTTGAAATTCCCTTCACTCAGTGGGCTTAGTCTTGATTTCTGGTATGCTACCCCAGCTGGCAGAAACAGTCTAGCATGGGGTTATTAAATATCTCAATGTAGAATCTAAACTTGAAAAATAAGTAAAACTTTGAATTTTAGTGACTGCGCTCTTGAATTAATTCATTTGTTCGAAGTTTTTGGAAGTTTTTGAATTTGGTATTCTTTTTGGAATCCCCTTCACTCAGTGGACTTAGTTTTTTTTCTGGTATGCTCTCTTCAGTTATCAGAGGCAGACGAGAGTCTAGCGTGGGGTTATTGAATATTCCAAACTAGAATTGGAATTTGAAAAATAAAACTTTCAAATTTTGAAATTACTTTCACAATTTAATTCCTTTTTTGAAGTTTTAGAAGTTTTTGAATTCAGAGTTCCTTTTTAAAATTCCCTTCACCAGGTGGGCTTAGTCTTGTTTTCTGCTAGCTACTCTTTGGAGTTTGTCAGAAACGGGCACGAGTCTAGTGTGGGTTATTGAATATTTCAAAGTCGAACCTGACTTTGAAAAATAAATAAAACTTCTAATAATTGTTGGATAAATACAACCTTTTCACAAGCAGTGTTGATCTTCAGCTCGAATGGATTGTTGGAGGAGGAGCTGAGATTTTCAACCAGAAAAATATACTACCATCATCTGCTACAACATGATTGGTTCTTTGCTACGGCCTCCGACCCAGATGGGGGCCGTTCCGTTGACCTAGTCCGGATGTAGCCTAGTGCATGGAAGCTTCTAGGTTCAGGGGAGCCGCGGCTTATACCTGCGGGGTTCGGGAGCCCTCGCTGCTTCTATCCTGCACCTAGCGTGGGACCTCGTGAGTAGAGGTGTTATGGCGTTTTGGAATCTCTCCTTTACTCTTTTATTGTTTTCAAAACATATAAAACATACAATGTACGGTATAAAATTTACAATATGTCAACAGTTCTGAAAGCAAGCCCATTAAAAGTTGATTCACTTATAGGGCACCAGTCATTTATAAAGTCCTATACTGACTTATACAAAAATCTTTAAATTTCATTTTGAACAGCTGGTGGGACATTAGCTGAATCAGAAAATCTGGTACTTCATTATACATCTTGATACATTGAAATACAGTGGCTTGCTTCTCTATTTCTAGATGAACCACAGGTAAGTTAAATCTTTCATTTCGTGTATTATATTGATTGGAAGAAAGCAGAGGAAAGAAATGATTATGATAATAGCCCATCTCACCAGCCATTCCTTCACCCAAGAATTTTAAAAGAAAATATTTATGAACATCTCTAAATTTCAATAATCCTAGTTTATGGTACATATCATCTGTATGCATCAACAAATTCTGAACAACAGTCTCCCACACTTCAAGTTGAAACAATACACCCTTCTTACGAAGGCCAACAAAGACCCTCTCAAAACCGTTGGTTGCTCGCTGCGAAGATGTAAACATAGTAAGTCTTTATCTTGTCCCTTCTAACACCCGAGCACGCAGCTGTGCTGTCGTATATCTCACTGTCATACGCTGCACTAACGCCTAAATGTTTTAGAGTTTCATACTCGCGTTCGCTTAGAGAAAGGAAGATACTTTTCAAAACTTTGTTCGAAATACTTGCAAAAAGTGTAATTTTGCTACAGCCTGTGTATGAGAAAGAAATTCAATATAATAAAGAAAAAATAATGATTTATCGCTGTTGAATACCCAGCAATATTAATTAATTAAGAATATAAATATACATAGAACACAATATTCGTAACAGAGGTCCCGGTGCACTTTAAGCTCTTGCTTCCAGGTTTTGTCGAGCTGGCAGTGTCCTTTTGCTGCTCCTTCCTCCCAAACCGGTTACGGCCCCTGTCCAGAGGGGGCTCCCTCCGTTGAATTTGTCCGGATGTGGCCCAGTTTGCTTGGAAGTGTTGAGGTTAGGAGAGCTGCGGCTCAGTCCTGCGAGAGCTCTAGGACCCTCGCTGTTACGATCCTGACTCTTTTGGGACCGAGTGGGGGTCTCAGCGCACTATATATAATATATTGCTTCCTGGTTCAGTTGACTTGTTTTCTGGGAGTCACAGCTCCGTTTTGCCCAAACCTAATTACGGCTCTCTGTCTAAGGGGGGCCCCTCCATTAACGCAGTCCGGTATAGCCCTATTGATGCAGAAGTGGCTAAGATACTACAGTATGTCCGAGGCCCCCATCCGCACCTATCCTGAACTTTATGACGCAACCAGGGAGGACTGAGGCCTCAGGCAGGGCTCTCGTTATTGGGTGAAACATGGGCCGGGAATACTGCCCATTGCCTCCTGATCTGGGCACACATTGGAAAGGGGGGGGGGTTTCCAGGGCAGTGCCCCAGATGTACCCCAGAACCTCTGGAAGTCCTCCAGAGAGTCTTCACCTAACGTGACCCTGGTATACGGTCATATACTGCGCTCCGGGCACACTCATTTGCACTATAAGGGGTTTTAGCCACCACGGCCTCCGCCTTGGAGCCAGGGCCTGGAGGGTACCTCACAGTCGAAGCCCCGGGCCCTTAGAGAGCCTGGCTATTAAGCCTAGCCTACTAAGAATACCACCCACCGGCATAGATCTGGTATGCGTGCCGATGGATAGACTAAGCCATCAGCTAGTCGGGCGTAAGAAGCCAGGCAACTAGGGTCAGCGCAGAGGTCAATGGGCCTGTAGTTTCAAAAATTTCTACTATGTCGTCCCCTGTGGGACAGCTAAAACACTACGGGAATAACCATCCTGGCTCATGCTCATCCAGAGGTCTTCAGTTGGGCGGACTGGCCACAATCTCTTTCAACACAAGGCCCTACACCTCCAAAGAGGTACAGTCTGGAAACGTTATGGCAACAAACAGCCTGCTCAGTGCTCACCTTCAGAATATAGAGACCCCCGAAATGGCGACTCTTCTGTAATAAGTCCCGGCTCTAAGGTTTTCTCTCTACTAGACGCTCTGAGCAAGCCTAATCGGCTAACAGGCGTAGTAACATTTGCAGACCATAGCATAGTCCAATATAACCGTAAGTAGCTACATACTAGATGGCACCGTTGAGGTTCAAGTCCCGGTTCAGGTGCCAAATATATAAATGTAGTGATGATGCTGATGGGACAGGCTTTATTTAATGGTTTCGCCAGTCAAAAGGCCACAGGCGAGTGAAACACATTTGTTTAGATGGTCTTTTCCACCCCTTACAACCATCTCTTATATACCTCCTTTATTTATTTATTCAATTTTTTTCACTTTATTACAACTTCATTTATCATAAGACAGTACAGTACAATGGGAAAATTCACTTGTACACACGCTAGATAACAGCTCGGTGCATTCACAATGATTAACTACCTAAACAAACAAACAAACAAACAAACCGAGGCCCAATATCACAGTTCATGAATTTTACTGTATCACATCACTTAGGTCATATTGGTGCTAACCATCTGCTCAACCTGATAAGGGAAGAAGGGTAATTGAGAGGAGTGCACTCACATGAATAATTATAATAATGATTCAACATTAATCAACAATGTATTAAAGACTTTAGTAGTGACTATTAATTAAGGTATATACTTCATTGATAACAACAATGGGCACATTCCTATTGAACAATTTCAAAACAAGAAAATGAGTGCTCGGGTCTGGCGGGGTTGCAGGGCCCCAGCAGACAGAATCTGCCCCCTGCAGGAATATCAAACTACAACACCGACAATCTCCTAGCACTGCGGTACAGTTTTTGGCTTTCAAGCCGGGAGGTCAAGCCCTCCCCCACTTAAAAGGGGGGAGGGGATATTGAAGCACAGTAGATTCTGGTCCACGAAGGGCAAGTAAGAGACCCTGGCATCTTTGCTTTTTCCTTGAGCCTTGTAGCTGTGCTGTTTGGTCTAAGGGCCGCCAAATTACTAGAGATCAGTGTCTGGGCAAGCTTAAGCTACTATCTGCAGGTAGCGTGAAGAGCTATACGCAGTGGCCTACCTAGGCGACGAACATCCTGTGAGCAGGAACCCCAGAAAAACAGCACCCCGGCTGCTACAGAGAAGGTTCCAGGCGTCTCCTTGGCAATCTCAGTCGGTTAAATTTTTACGAAGTTTACTGGCCGTTATACACATCTGTTCGGCCATCCAACCAGAGTAATCTATAACTCTGTGTAGGAGATTCAAGCCTCCTAGGAGATTCAAGCCTCCTAGCGGCTGCCTACCAAACGTAACCAACTTCTTTGTAGAAGTAGAACTAACGGAGCGGACAACGAAGAAACGGCAGATTTTTCTGCATCTCAGCGGTCAACCAGCCGCCACGACTAAAATCTCGACAATAGGTCTGGATCATAAGCCAGGCGGAAAGAAATTTTCTCCTCTAATCCGACTCAGAGTGACTGCATCGGAGAGCCTCTTTTAAAGATCGCTTATACCTTGTAGAGACAGGAAAATTTCCAGGCAGATACTCTGCGATACTGCGGGCGTGTAGTCATACAGGCACGAAACGTTCCTCTGTACTACTATGCTCTTCGCCCTTTATGCTGGAAGAATTCAGCTTAAAAGACGCGAATTCCTCGAGGGCAATGGAACACCCAACCCTAGTCAGAGTCGGTTCACCTATTTGCGCATAAGAAAGTTTTTTCAACGATCAAGTATTACACAATTCTGGCCTCGAGGGAATCCGCACGGTCCATGGCAAAATCCTTTATCTTGCCGTCTCATCAGCGTCCACAGAACGATCAGACCGGAGAGATCAGGGCAACATAAGATCGGACTTCGGCCAAAGAAAATAAACTTTCCTCTCGCAGACGCTATAAGGGCTCTGACGCACGAACAAGCCTAAGTCCTAGGCCTAGCCCTCGTCTGCCAGTACCCTTCTGGAGCAACTGACCAGTCTTAATAAGACATAGAGCGTTCCCCTGCGCGATTAAGAGAGAGTCAGAGCCAGAAATTCCATGACAAGCTGTTCCGGCAACCTGCTGAAGAACAGGCGGAAGATTGCAAATAGGTTTATACGCCCTAAGTTCTCGCCTAACGTCAAGAAGCCAAGGGTTTCGACTAAAAGTCTGACGGACAAGCCATGCCGAGCAACAGCCTCTTACCAAAAACTACTCATGACATGGCTGTATTTGAATAGCCAAGAATGGCTCAAATTTTAAGATAATTCCAGTCTCTCGATAGAGAACTACCAGAGAGAACCGAATTATCCTCCAGTCTTAGTTCCGTCCTTGAACTACGTTTAAAGAGGACTATCCTCGGACCCCGCATCGAAGCCGGTTGAATCATATTTTTCACATCAATCACATATCAAGAATAAACGGCAGCAAGAAGGTAAAAATTGGGCAATCTCAATTTAAATTTTTTTTTCTTCGCAACATTTTCCCCTTATCCTCGCAACTGCACTCTCAAGGCGTCAGCCCTGGGTAATACCTTAGAGGTGTGCTTTGGGGAATGCGAGGCCGTGGGGCAACAGCCAAAAGGCAAGGCCAGTGGCAGATCGGTAGACCCGAGCAAGACAAGAAAACTATGATGGTTTTCCCCATAAGAAAAAATACTCGATGAGGTTCTGGCTACGATATACGCCCAACATAGGGATGAAGGGAATAGACGCGCAGTTATTTTCCTATGCAGCGTTAACCTACCGAGCAACTACAAACGCACCCCTTAAGTTTAACGCGGGCCGTAGCCCACAGAGGCCGCTCTAACTCCAGCGGACAGTCTCAAGCGGATGTGTTCAGGACAAAAATCCGCTGGAAATTTGATTCTAGGTCAAATTTTCATCATAAACCGGCAACATAACACCGTTAAACGAAAGAGCGTGTTGAGAGGATACGTCTCTTGGAGCTTTTGTTTCTCGGTCTTAACATCAACGGAAGTTGTAGACTATCGTGGTGCGCACGGCCCGAGAAAAGTTAATTTTTCTTGGTCAAGAGAGCACGGAACATACGGGGTCAATGCAGCTTACCTACCTTGCAGAAAAAAGTCAGCGACGCATAATCTTCCAAGGCCTAAGTAAAATTAGGCAGCCCAAGAGCAAAGATGGCAGCTTGCCGTGCAATAACGTCTCAGGACTCTACGGGAAAGACCAAGTTAAGAGTCGGCCCGCTGAATTCCCAGACCAACACGTGTCGCTCCTTTCCCAAGAAGACGACGTCGCAAGCTTAAGTTGCGAAATTACCGAAGTGGGTCACAGGACTTGGACTGGGTGTTAAGTCCTAAGCCACGACGCGGAACAGAACAGCCGTATCACCTTACTAAGACGGTTTCTGTGAGCGGCGAAACCTAACAACCCGGGCCCCGTCGAACACGAGGGATCCCGAGCGACTAGGGTCCGGGCTGAGGATTCAGCAATATGAATAAAATCCCAAGTTGCTAGTAATATAGCACACAACCGTCTTGAGAGGCCGGTACAGGAAGCGAAGGCATTAGTACATCCAAACTATGCCAACCGCAAATTCAGACGGGCAAAAACCACTAGGGCCGTCAATAGCCAAGGCCTATACAGGTTCAGACCGGGAGCGGTTTCTGAGTCCAGTCATGTGTACCGACTGAGGACCTCCACACATAAGCCCAAGTCTTATACCTCTGCAGAATCTGAGCTTCGACAATGGCTAAGGTCTGTCCAAGGCAGAGCGTCAGTTTTCTCTAAGGACTCCTCCTGCGTCCTAGGAAAAAGACCTTGTAATGGTTCAACGGCTAAGTTCGTTGGCTAGCCTTATTACAGGTGTTAATTCCCTGAATTTTGTGCTGTGCATGAACAACACCCCAAGATGTAAATTGGGGTTGGCTTGTATAAAACAAAATTCCTGAGTTTGGGCGACAGATTTCACTGCTTCGGCTACTCGAGAGCGAGGCTAAGCCCAGATATATGCCATGCCTTTATTACTTCTCCGGATAGGACTTAGATAAATTTCTAAGCCCCACCAATTATACCTATGGAGGCCCAGGTTTGAATGTGCTAAGTCCTAAGCTTTTACAACTCAACCAAAACAGGCCTTCATGGTTTCTTCACCACTAGCAAAAAAAAAAAAGAAAAAAAAAAAGCTTTGGGCGACACATCTCGCTGCTTCGTCTACTTGAGGATGAGGCTAGGCCCAGTTATATATATATACCCTGCTCTTGTCACCTCTCGGGATGAGACTTAGGAATAATTCTAAGTCCCACCACTAATACCTATGAGGGCCCAGGACTTGGATTGGATGAAGTCCAAAGCTTAGAATTATACCAGAGCAGGGCTCCATGGGTTTTGACCATGGACAAAAAAATAAAAATCAGAACGGCAGATACGCCTTCAAACTCCGATCTTCAACACCTCTCTCGCCGTATTCCTATACTATACCTTGGAGAGTTGGCTTAGCCCAGTTATGTAATCTGCTCTTATCACCTCTTGGGATGCGACTTGGAAATAAGTTCTACCACCTATACTTATAGATGCTCAAGACTGGAAGCCGGGTAAGGCCCGAGCTTACTCCTATACCAGAGCAGGACTCCTTGTTTTCGACCAAAGGTAAAAAAAACTGCATCTTTTTTCACTATCATATCTTCAGATGTGACTAGATCTGTTTTTTTTTTCAGGCGGGACATGGAGTTGCTACGTCCTGCCCAAAAGGCCTCGGAAGTGAAATCGATCATTCGCCAATCCCGCGAAATCAATCTATTTGGAAAATGGCAGATCCGGTCTGAGACCAGCGGTAACCAGAACTATTTATACATGGACTCAGAATTCTTTAAAAATCCGGCCTTTTCTCCAGAGACAAGGGCATATATCAGCCTTACTTGAAATCTGGCCCTAATAACGAAAAGAAACTAAGTCCGGCGCATAGATGCAAATCAGTCAGCCTACGTCTACTACAGGGCTTTGGACAAGGTCAACGCAAAGGGGGCACCGATACAGGATAGTGTCCCCTTTTACCACAGATTGCTAGATCAAAAAACGGGAAAAAGAACACGTCTCAATAACAGAATAGTACAAATGTAACAAGTCCCTTGCAGTCTGCAGACCCTGCTAAGAAAACAAAGGCTATGGATCAGCGGGGGGCAGAAGCCGACATAGCCTTTGTATAGAGGCCCCTGAATCAAAACCAACGCCAGATAGGCGAAGACACTGTCATGACAGTCTTATAGCAAATGGGACGGCCTGAGCTGACCATCAAGGTGGTATAACCAAGCACAAGTAAACCACTAAAAGCAATCTACCTTTATGGCAGTGATCGTAGTAATGGAGACTCTGTCTCACTGAGGGTAGACTGCAGAGCGCTCAGGCATCAGACCGATAAACTTATTGAGCTTACTACCTTGGGTATGGCCTTGCTCCTCCATGCAAGAGAGCCCCAAAAAATCCTCCCTGCGCTGCTACCTCTCTGCTGTGGGTATATCGGTGCTACTGAGTACTGACAGAGGTACTCTGCCGGAGCAAGCCACTGCAAATAGTAGGAATGTTCCAATGAACACTTCTGCATTGGTGAGCGAAGGCAAAGTACCTCTGGAGGCTCTTTTCATCCCTAAGCCCTTCTTTTTTTGGAGGCTTGTCAAGTGAACTAATTGCTCGTTTCATAAATTCAAGTGAGGCTGGAGGGTGCAGGCCGGCCTAATATAGGCCCCATGGAGGAATAAGGAAGGAGGCATGACTGTATAAAAAAAATCCGAGACTTTGACTAAAATTCATGGAAACACCTAATGGCGAACTCAGCTCAGATTTTGGCACAAAGACTGATGAATACCTTACAAATCTTTGAAAATTGAACAAATTTTGAAAATTCTTAAAGAGTTCTTATCTGTCTTGGAGAAGCCTTGGCTATGCGAGTCTTAGTGCTACCGACAGAGGTACTCTGCCTTCGCTCACCACTGCAAAAGTGTTGATTGGGACATTCCTACTATGTATTTTCACATTGCGCAGCTCCACCTGCAATCTCTGCTGCTACCTTTATTTCCTCCCTCTCTCCACTGTATTTTCCTATGATATTGTCAATTTTGCCGGTGCGCAACTTCACCCACCTTTTCCGCAAAATTGACCCCATTTGCGCAGATGATGGTTGCGCACACTTTTTTGTTAATAACTTTTACTGTGGAACTTACGATGCATATAATAGCTACTTCATCAGGCCTTTATTCATACAAAAGCGGTGGTTTCTATGGCTAGCCCATTCCTTTTTGCGCTATTTCAAAGTTAGCGGGGAAATGCACAACTCTACCCACCACTACGCTATACAACACCAGAACCGTGCTTGTGCCCATGCAGCATGAGCGCCGCAAGTGCAGCCACTACATTGCACAAAACGATATTAATGCAGTGCACAGCACTGCCGTCACTGGCACAAATTAGAGACCGTGCCGCACCGCTGGTGCAGCACACAAAAGGCTAGGCCTACTAACCGTTCCTGGTTTGTGCTTACTGCCTCCACGCCCTCCAGTCACCCATACAGGCTTCATGTTCCACACTTTCGACTTCCATTGAAGGAAGTCCGTAGTTCTTAAATACTCAACACTGCTGCAACAATTTGCACGAATCAGACGACGAAGCACGAGCACTACACTTCCGCTCTCCAGCACAACAGTACCTACACTCTCACTGCCATGACAGCGACGCGTGGTGGCTCAGGTTCGGGTTTAACCCTGAGTAGGTACTGGCAAGATTGCCCTAGATTTCAGGAATCGAGAGACCACTCGTGTATCGCCTGAAATTTTGAACAGCTTTAGGTACTGGTACTGTGCTTGTCATCAGTTGAATGAAATTTTGATTTTTTGGAATTGTCTACACAACATCAGTACCTAGCTATCCTTGATATCAAACCAAGGTNCGAGAGACCACTCGTGTATCGCCTAAAATTTTGAACAGCTTTAGGTACTGGTACTGTGCTTGTCATCAGTTGAATGAAATTTTGATTTTTTGGAATTGTCTACACAACATCAGTACCTAGCTATCCTTGATATCGAACCAAGGTAGAATTCTTATCACTTCCTGAGTAATTCATTAGTTAAAAATTTCATTTTGAATGACATTTAGCATTGAAAACTTGAACATTAGAACTTCAAAACTCAGAAGACAGAAATGCTCTCTTATGCTACAAAAAATATGAATTCTGAGAGTCAAATAGTTGAAGTTATTAAACTGTTAGAGTTTAATGTATCCCTTGGGTGCATCACTATGACCACCAAGGTGCTATGGATAATAGGTGAAAGCTTTGTCATGTAGCGTTATTATCTAGCTATGTTTCATAAATCATTGGTACGATATATCATTTCAGATCCCACCTGCAATGAAAGACAAGAGCTCTTCAACCCCACCTGCCGCTCCTACCACAGCCACTGCTGCTGATGCTGAGGATGTTGTTGACCCATGGACAGTGACTGCCTCGTCCAACAAGGGCATAGACTATGATAAGTTAATTGGTAAGTGGACTGTGTTTATTTTGCTTCTTGCAGTCTTGGTAGTTAGAAGCTACTCTGATTAGTTGGGTTTTCCCATTCTCTACTATGGCCTCATTTTGACCGACCATGGCCAGTCTTGGTATGCGGCCTAACCCAAAGCTTTTGTTAGCTAATTGAGTTGAGAATATGTTTGGTTTAGCTAGAATAAGTGCCAAACCCAACGTATAGGTACATATGTTATACCTGAACCTGTGTTAGGCCCCATCCTCTACCTTCCAGCACTGGATCATTTATTGGGTTGGGTAAGTGAGCTTCGCCCATCTTATGTTAATGAGAGTTGTGCTCCCTGGGGACTCTTAGGTTTAAGTTGCTGTAAATTTACGGTCACTTAGCTATCCTGTTGGGACATCTATCTTTCCAGATCCACTATCCTTCCCCAAGCTTATACCTACTCCTAATAATGATGCTCTCCTCCGTTCTTTCCCAACTTTCTGTAGCTAGCTACCTATGTGATGTGGTTTGGAACACCCTATGACACGGGTTCCCTATTTCCTGGACTGTAGGCACGCTACATATCTCTTCTTTGCAGTGGCTCGCTCCGGCAGAGTACCTCTGTCGGTAGCACTACGATCTCACGCTGTTGGCACTTGCCAGATCGTGTCCGCTTAGGAGGACAGTTGTTAGTTGTCACACTTTCGATATGGAGAGTTAGGTAGCCTACTCTACCTTCCTTACGCTAAAGAGTCATTGTAACAATGTAAGAATGGAGGTTTAAATCAGTTGAATAACGGACTTCTAGTAGTAGTTAGAGGCAGGTCCGGATTTAAGGTGCTAATTCTAAGTTCCTTAGCCTGGACTTCCAGGTGAACCTCTCTTTTTTTTTTCAACGCGGGGCTTCACCAACCTGCCGGCCTCCTTGTCAGCAGGTGCCATCTTTGATTTGGTCAGATACCCTTGCACACTCCGCCATAGTTTCAGGTCTAGACGACTCACGCCTGTGACAACATGTGTTCTCCTCTCATCTAGTCAGTGAAAAGTGGCTCTAACTCTTAAAACTTTCAACTTCGGTCGAGGATTGGTGCTTTTACATTCTCGATAGTCCCCTTGGTAGGGACTTTGATTCAAATACAGTAAAGAGAGCTACACTTGGAAAATTTTTGCTGAGTGTTTCAGATCTTGAAACTTTGTCTGTCTCTGGAAGTCCACTGATGGACTTAGCCTCTTGCTAGTGCAATACTCGAAAACTTTATTTCGTTGGAATCCTGTTGAGTTTTTGGAAATAATCAGAGGAGAGGAGTTTTTGGGGTAGTTCCAATGTGCCGGTTTCCGTGTGCTTTGACTTAGGCCAGTGGTCCTGTACCTTGGCCTGGCCTAGGCAAGTTAGGAAATTCCGAGTTGGAGCTGACCTTACGATGTTAATTGTGTTATGCCTTACTTGGTGTTGCGCTATAAAAGCGAAATGCTGGTTTTTGCATGTGCCTTTTTTGTGTTGTGTCAAAATCTACATGATTATACTGTGCTCTTGTCTGAGGTAATATCTGAAGGTGACAGTTATTAATCGCATATCAGCCCCTGATTTACCTATGTCGGAGGTTGCGATTTATACTTTGATGAAGGAATCTGATCGGGGGTTTTATGATATATATATCGCCACTCTTGTGCATCTCTTGATAGGATTTTGCCTTGGAGGCACCTATAGGATCGTGCGGCATTTCTATTTTCGCATCCCTAGAGGGTCATACACTCGACGTTGTTTGTCCTTGGGATCGGTAGATGCTTGCACCTCTTCCCTCGACCCCCCAGCCGCATGGCTCCATCCTTATTGTAGACTTTTGTCGTTGAGCTGCGAGCTGCTTTAAGCGTCTGTCAAGCGGTCTCCCAAGGCGGTGATAAGTCCGACCTTGAGGACATACTGCGCAAGGACGGGGTGTATCCAGGCATCCCGTCGAATATTCGATGTTATGGGAACGGTAATTCTGGGTTATTGAGGTTTCGTACTAACCCTCATATAACTGAACCAGTTTACCGGAAGCCTGCACCCCTTCCCCGAACTACGTCTTCCTAAACCCACTCCTTTGTGTGTTCTGCTCTGTGCACATGGGGGTCCTCTAAGGACTTGCCCTGCTCCTACTGCACTGATTTTGGAGATGAGTTTGTACGATCCAAGACCTCGTTGATATAGCTCGTGAACAGCTACCTGTACAGGTTCCTACCTCTTAGTTGAGGTGAGCTCCAAGAGCTCCAGAAACAAGGTAAGCACACAATGAAGTTTCAGCTTTTGCTTATTTATATATTTGAAAACGCTATAGAATGACACAGATATGCAATTATAAGGGCTGCGAGACTCTCAAGCACGTAAGATGATTGGAGCTGTTCCTAATTATCTCTAGTGCTTGGTAGCATGCACCCAGCGAGCGTTTTCACGGCTCCGCAAATACGTTGCTTAGGCGCTTCTTCCACAGCGCATATCTAATAAAACTGGATAGTTGGGTGCCGGTAAATCGCTAGGTATCCCGTGACGCTAGAGCACGTTTATGAAGTGCTCTATGCATAGGCAAAGCTCTCTATAAAACGAGTTTACCGCGTAAATCGCAAATCCAAGTTAACTAATGGGCTAAGAGCGATACAAACTGCCATAAGTACAGTTTATAAGTGCTTCCTTTTAAGAAAATTTTCAAGCACAGAGGTGTTTCTTGTAAATTGCTTAGCACGTTAACAATAAAGTACGAGGGCTTGGCTCAAGGCACGGAGATATAGGCCTAATACCGAGAGCATGTAGCTGTGACATGCTCAGTATGAAGCTTGTGTTTACATAGTAATTCCCCCCACATAAGGATTGAATCACACTATACAGGAAACGCTATAAGGCGATTGTAGCGCAAGGGTCGGGAGACCATGCGACCGGGTTAACAAATGAGCCTAGGGGTTTAGTATGTATCGCAGGAACCCAGAGTATCAGTGCTCTTTAGATAAGGACAACACGCATCTTATTTGGAATTTTCAGCTACTGAAGTTCCTTTGTAAGGTGTATGATGAAAGCTTGAAATAGTTTTGAACATGGTGAGTTCCGCCATACAAAGGTACTGAGAGACCCATGGTAGGGCATAGACACATGTTTGTTTAGCGCTCTATAGCGATGGCAGACAGGCACGAAAACCTAAGTTGGCTTTTCTAAACGTCCATCGCAGGTTAGCGAAAGGGCGGAGTGCGCTATGGAAAAGCACAGATAAGCAAATTTAGAAAGGCTCTATACTGTAATATGCCAAACACGTGTTACAACGCGATTTTACCTTCTAAATTTCCATAGCTGGGTATGGAGCCATGAAAGTGTTATAAATAAGACAGCCATACAGTTCATTAGCGCCCTATACATGGCCAGTCATGCGTTAAAGCGGAGGTTTTTACCTTCTGGAAATCCGTTACACGAACGCCAGAGTGCACAAACATACAGTTTATAAGCACTGTAAATGGGCCAAGTGTTCATTGAAGCTTGGGATTTCCTGGTAAATATCTAGTGCATCAGAATATAGGCCTATGCACTCCTGTACAGGTGTACGCACCGATTTTCTATGTATCGGTGCCCATCGTGGGCTCTGTTTCTCACGCGGATAAATAAGAAGTACAATAAACAGTACGGGTCTACGAAATCGGTAGTTATTGTAGACTTCTCCTTGCCTGTGGGCTGAACGCTCAGTAGATTGGACTTTTGAGCCTTAAGGTGGGGTTCACAACCCAAGCAGGTTCCCACAAGGGATATAACCTGGTTAACAAGAAGTCTGGGACACTGCACTTGACTGGCAGGTGGCCACAAGGACTTAGCTCACGAGTCAAAGACTTCACTAGAGATGTATTTACGTGTAATATATATATATATAGCGATCTTGGGGTTTAAACGTAAGTGAATCTAACTAAAAACAACAAAGTGTCATCAGCGGAGGTTAGGTGTAAGCTTGAACTTTACACCTAATGAACACTAGTCTACGGGGTTCTCATCGTACCTTTCTCGACAGATAAACGCTCAAAACGGGCCGTTTTTGGCTTAATCCGTCGCTATCTCCGACCGACCACCCCTACTAGAGAGCCCCTTCAATGAGCTGCTAGCGTTCCTAAGTGTTTTTACTGCATGTATGTGGGTTTTTAGTGTTTTTATTGGTTTTGAGTTTATAGGTAAGCATTTTTTATGGTATAAGTGTTTTTGTTACTTAGTGTCAATCTTTGATTGGCCTTACTTAGCGTCAATTTTAAATCGTATCCCTATTTCGATTGTTAGCAGAACCAGTCTTGGCCTTGTACCTAACCTTATGAGAAAAAGCTCATTGGATGTTAGCAGAACCAGTCCTGGCCTTTTACCTAACGTTACATGTACGTATTCATAGGCCTGTAGGCTATTACACTTAAAAGTCTATTATACCAATAATTACACTCAACTAACCCTCTTGCATCCAAACCCTTCGTTAGCTATATATTTATATATAGATACAAAGTATGAAGCAAAGACTCGATCTGAGGATAGAGATTGCCACGCCGGTACTCTACCAGTAAGCCACAGCAGCTAAAAGCAACGCAAGCACACGAGGTGCTTGTGCTGCCCGCTGCATTCTGGCAAATATATTAAGGCAGAGCCGTACGTGTATATGAGGGAGCTCATCCGTCTACCCTGAGTAGTTAATAACCTGGAAGATCTTACCGTTTCTCGTCCCGTCAACTCATGGAATTCTCCAGACAGGGGGCTCATCCGTTCACCTTAGAATAAATAATAAGCATTGAGCCAGGACTCTATGTTTGCCAGAATGCAGCGGGCAGCACAAGCACCTTGTGAGCTTGCGTTGCTATTAGCTGCTGTGGCTTACTGGTAGAATATTGGTGTGGTAATCTCTAGGTCCCCGGATTGAGTCGTGGCTCGATGCTTTGTATTTCTTCTATTATAACACAAGAGTGGACAGATGAGCCCCCTGTCTGAAAAATTCCGGGTGTTGACGGGACGAGAAACTGTGATTTATATATATATATATATATGATTAGACTTCGGGTGAACTAAGTTCATGAGTCAAAGACTTCACTAGAAATGTCTTTACATATCTTTGTATATGATTAGACTCTGTTGAACTAATTTTGGTATTGCTCTTTTGGTTTTTTTTAGTTTCATAGTTCCTAGAGTAGGGAGTCTCGTCGTCTAAAGGAGCTGAAGCTATGGCGGAGTGTACAGGGATATCTGACCAAATCTAAGATGGCGCCTGCTGACATGGAGGCCGGCATGTTGGTGAAGTCCCGGATTAAAAAAAAAAAGAGAGAGGTTCACCCGGAAGTCCAGGCTAAGGAACTTACAATTAAATCCTTAAATCCGGACCTGTCTTGAACTACTACTAGAGGTCCGTTACTCAACTAATTTAAACCTCCATTCTTACATTGTTACAATGACTCTTAAGGGTAAGGAAGGTAGAGTACCTAACTGTCAATATCGAAAGTGTGACGACTAACAACTGTCCTCCTGAGCGGGGACGATCTGGCAAGTGGCAACAGCGTGAGATCGTAGTGCTATTGACAGAGGTACTCTGCCTTCACTTACCACTGCAAAAGAGTCATTGTAACTTAATTCTTGTTTTTGTTGTTACCTTATTTTTTGTACACCCATTGATGACAAGAGTTTGCCTCTGTTCCTGTGCATGGTTTCGTCCTTTTGCATGACATTCCTACTACGTACATGTCCCTCCATTGAACATTCTTCCGCTTTTTAGACTGTGGCATACCGTGTGCTGTTTCTAAGAATGCTCAACACTCCATGTTTTTTAATTTATCAATTTTTGGATTGTAGCTACTTATATTAAGAGGTTTACTAATAGTTTTCTGTGATGCAGATAAGTTCGGCTGCAGCGCCCTCACGCCTGCCCTCATAGCTCGACTGGAGGCGGCAACAGGCAAGCCTGCTCATCATTTCTTCAAACGAGGAATATTTTTCTCTCACAGAGAATTGGACAGGTAATTTAATTTGTTGCATTATTAACAGCGTTGCCTAATTTGCGGTCTCAGGGTTTTTAGGAGTAACGGGTTGGAGTTGGACACATTGTTGTCTCAGGAGCTGGACACATTGTTGTCTCAGGAGCTGGACTTATTGTTGTCTCAGGAGCTGGACACATTGTTGTCTCAGGAGCTGGACACATTGTTGTCTCAGGAGCTGGACACTTTGTTGTCCCAGGAGCTGGACACTTTGTTGTCCCAGGAGCTGGACACTTTGTTGTCCCAGGAGCTGGACACTTTGTTGTCCCAGGAGCTGGACACTTTGTTGTCCCAGGAGCTGGACACTTGGTTGTCTCAGAAGTGGGACAACAATTTGTTGTCCCGTGAGTTAGACACTCTATTTTACCCAGAATTGGACATAGCTGCCCACTATGTTATCCCAGAAATTCGGTACTTTGATGTTCCGGGAGTTGGAAGAAAATTGTTGGTAAGGAGCGTATTTTACTACTGAGTTGAGGCTCTTTGGTTGCCAGGAATCGGGGTACCATCTGGGTCCAGTAATCTGGTCAGACCGTGGATTATCCGTCTCTGCGATTACGATAGTTTCAACATTAATTACGAAGCAAGTTTTGTGTGTTCAAACTGCCTATGCGATGCTATGGGGAATTGTGTTTCCAGTGGGACTCATTTGGGCATTTTAGCCAGGCCTTGGAAGCGTCTTTCCCTTAAAGCCTAATTTCGGTACACGGTACTTTCATTTTCATACTTCTACCCGACCTTTTTGGGTCTTTTGCTCATGTGAAGTGTAAGGTGTTCTCTGATGTCAGCTACTGACTATGGATATAGTTGATACGTTGCCTAACTATGCTATAAACTATCGATAAGCTAAATTGTCTCAGATGAACCAAACTCTTCGTGCCACCTGAATTTAACTCAGCACATTGGTCCAGTACTAAGGAACAAACTTGTTTCTGAAACCCACCCTTTTGTCTCTACTTATTTTACTCAACATGCCAATCCCACTACTATTGTAAAAGCTGCGAGGAAAATAGTGCTCTGGGCATCAGCTTTTGTTTCCTATGTGCAGCATCTCAATAGACTGATGTCTCTCTGTGCTCCTGAATTATGTGGTAGGTTTCCTATGTTTCCGAATTATGAGTTTGATTTTTAAATTGTTACACTGAGAATCGACATGAGGCCTCGTGAAATCTCAGTGGCAAGCATCCTCGTAAGGCCGGGGCCCCACCAACGAGAAAAGCGACGTGCAACGCGACAAATTTGTTGCACGACGAAGTGTAACGAAGGGTACAGCAGTTTGCTGTCCAGATCGCCGCAACTGCGATGCCTCGCGACGCCAATGCCT
This sequence comes from Parhyale hawaiensis, assembly GCA_001587735.2. Classification (NCBI taxonomy): domain Eukaryota; kingdom Metazoa; phylum Arthropoda; class Malacostraca; order Amphipoda; family Hyalidae; genus Parhyale; species Parhyale hawaiensis. Next base: position 17,082,036 of record LQNS02001155.1, read on the forward strand.
CACTACTTGATGGCTAGACTCAGACCATGCTCGTGTGTAGGTCACTTACAGTGAGATCTGCTTTCCCCGCACTCACACTGGATGGTGTGTCACTTCCTGTGGTTATAATGACTTTGTAATCTTGGGTGTCACTTTTGACCCAAATTTGATGTTTGAGCCCCTCATCCGTTCGGTTGCCTCACGAGCATTGCAGAAAATCGGTCTTATGCGACGTGCTTGAAGGATGTTTGGTTCGGTAGAGTTTAGAGTTAACACATCGCTGCTTTAATTTCTATGTCCTCCCCCTTCTGGAATACTGTTTCCTAGTCTGGGGTTCTGCTGCCGATTGTCATCTGAGAGTGATTCGTAGATGTGCGTTCATGCTGGATTTGTGTTGTGCCTTGTGATCTGGCGCATCGTTGCAGAGTTGGTGGGGTCTGCTTCCACTATATAGTTAATATATAATTGTCATAGTCATCCACTGTAATTTTTTTATCGGAGCCATTTGCTCGGGTGAGGTATAGTCGGCGTACTGATGGTCTTCATGAGTTTGCCTCAGAACCGGTACGATGCCGTACAGGCCAATATTCTCGTTCGTTTTTTCCATCATGTGTGGATTTTTGGAATGGTCTTGATAGCTCTGTCTTTGCTGGTGCGGGTATTGGCCGCTTTAAACAATCTGTAAGGAAATCCATTCTGTGATCTCTGATGTTCTCTTTCTTTTTTTCACTTGCTTGGCTGGTTGCGTGGGAGTTTGTTAACCTTATGGATTTTCCAATTTTCCCACATCGCCAGTCTAGTGTATCTTAATAATAATACATAACTAGGTACCTAATATGAGGTGCAGCTTGCATATCATCCATGCTGTCGTGTCTCTGCTATCGACTTCAAATCAGGACGACATAAAAGCTGCACATTCTCGCTTGAAGTTACGCTTGTGAATGCACAGTGTGTTTCCGGCTTAGGGTTTTACGGCGATAGGCCCATGTGCTCTACAGCTACACCCGTCCAGCTGTTGCACTGCACACAAGTTCGCTGTTCAATTTCACTTTTTGCGTGATACCAACTTTAGCTCAAGGCTGTACATCAGTCTTTCCAGTGTCAGGGATATATTTTTCTATACGTACGTATCAGCCTTGTGTAGAGCATGCTTTTACTGATGATTTTGTGCACAATTTTGCAGAATATTGTCGCTAGTGGAGCAGGGGCGGTCGTTCTACCTCTACACCGGCAGAGGACCTTCGTCTGACGCAATGCACTTGGGTCATCTTATTCCCTTCCTTATGACCAAGTGAGTTCTTTTTGCCAGTTTACAATATCTTTGCTGACCTAAGCATAACTTTGAGTTCGTTGTTGCGTCTGTTGTTGGCCTAGAGATTTATTCTGTGATATCTTCTGCTGCTCAGGTGACATAGGCTAGGGCATTGAAATGGCTGGAGCTGACGTTCTTGATCACTAAATCAAAAAGTGGGTATGGTAGAAGAATAAACGGCACGTTATGAGAACTCAACTCCCTATATTACGTGTATATACTTGGGGTACATCGGTGATTCTGGGATGAGGTCCAGTCAGCATTATTTGTGCCATTCGTACGTAACCGTCACTTCTGGTCTGGTAACTTAGATTTAGTTATTATGAGATTCAGTGTTCATATATATCATACCTTTTCATATATGTGATACTTCATATAGTGTTCTTCCTATGGGACAGCCAAATTAATTCACTAAAGAAAAGGTTAATTTTCTAATGCCGGGCCCACCACGTGTCGCTCATTGCACTGACGGGCGGCCGCTCTACGTACACGTTGTTCAACTCAGTACTTTCCATTGGTATCTTTACTACCAACTTATTGTGTATGAGGATGATTGCGAACTGAACGACTGCCATAAGTTGGGTGGTGTGGCGCCAGCATAAGATGTGCTGATTACTGTCTTTCAAGTTCTTCAAAAGCATTCATTTGTATGATTTGTGTTTCCTTTTGTCTGTGCTTTCTTCGTCCTCTTACTGAGGTGAGTAACATGGCAAAATGCCTAATAGGTGTCTGATGAGTACCACAGGTATGTATCCATTATGTTAGTAGCTCGGAGGCTGGGCAGCGGCCCTTGGTGTGTACCTATTAATCTACTAGCTCAGAGTGGACCTTTGCTTTTGTAGCTACCTGTTCTGTGTTAGTAGTTCGGAGCAGGGTCCTTGCACCCCTCCCTATTACAATAGTAAGTCGCTGGACACCTAAGCCTGGTCCTTGGCTCCAATCGGGTAGTGAGCTGTGGTGGTTCAGCTGCTCAACCGTTTAAATCTAATCCATTATTGTAGGTGGCTGCAGGACGTGTTCGACGTACCCCTTGTCATCCAGCTGACGGACGATGAGAAGTACTTGTGGAAGGACCTGACCCTGGAGCAGTGCAACCAGATGGCCAGGGACAATGCCAAGGATATTATTGCCATTGGCTTTGATGTCAACAAAACCTTCATATTCTCTGATCTGGAGTATATGAATGGAGAATTTTATAGGTGAAGTATATATACGTTTGTTATAATGTACGTGAATATCCAAATAGTACCTACCGTATAATGAGATATGCATGTGTTTATTGAATGCTAAATTTTAGGCTGGTGTAGTAAGCTTCAATAAAATGTTTTATCATAACCCAAGAGACATAAAGAGCTATAATCAGAGTAATGCAGGGATTTTGATTATTAGTATAAGCTTGAGCATCTCTATAGAGATATTTTAGTGGACAAATTGGTTGGATGACTGTTTTTGGGCTGTGTGTCATATCCTTAGCACGAAGTCTTTCGTTTCGGCATCGGATCTTCTTTTGTCCTAGTCTGACCATTCCCTTCGAGTGAGTCCATATTCGCACTAGTTTAGTTTACTTCCCAGCTGTCCAGTGTTATTAGTAAGAGCCTGCGGCCTTTGTCAAAGCTGAGGAATAATTTCGAATAAATTGGGTTAACTATTCGAACTTGGATACCCACTACTCTTGAACCAAGAGTAGAATAATGGGAGGAATCTTATCGTTTTCGTAGACGACGAGTTAACCGTTGTCCAAGGATTATGAGACTAACAGGTTAACCCACGGGGTGGAACCAAGCTGTAGTACATCTTGGGAAATGGCCTTGTGACGTCACAATATCATAGTCCGTTCATCAGTAGCTATTTTGCATTGTTGCTTCATCATTTCATTTGGGCCTCCAGAGTGTTCTACATGTCTTACGATCTTTATAGTTGAACAAAAATATGTATCAAAGTATCTATGAACTTTTTTAGCTCTCTGAAGGATAGAATTTTATTATTATTTAGGTTGTTTTTCCGAAAAAGGCACGCACTTGGTCTCGGAGAGTGTCGGTAAAACGTTGCCCTAAGCTGTGCCGTCGAGTACGCGTCGTTAACTGCCAGGGTTGCGGAGTCGGAGTCGGAGGATTTGAGGGGGAGTCGGAGTCGGAATCTCACTTGCTCTAGGAGTCGGAGTCGGAGTCGGAATTTTTAGTCCAACTCCGACTCCGGGAGGCCATTTATAAACAAATATCATTAAAATCTAAATTTTCAGTCACAAATTCAAAAAAAATGTAAATGTGGATATTTTTTTTGCACATTTCTCTTATACAGCTATAGCTACCATGTATTTTCCTATTCTATGTGATGAGGCCATTGAGAAAATGTTGGGTAGAACTTTTTCACCTTGTACNGTTACAAGCTGTTTTTCCCTGCAAGCCGTGACAATTTCTCGAGGCTAAACGTCAGCTTTTATCCCTTTGGCTACTGATTTACTATGGATAGTTGTTTTTGGAAAGCCTATCTCGGTGCATGAGAGAGAGGGAATTAGCGCTATTAGCATAAAATTCTGCATTGCGACATGCACGAGCTAAGCGGGATACAATGAGGAAAAACAACGTATGCTACTCGCATTACAAAGTTGAAAGTTAAAATGCTTAGAAAGTGGTTGTGAAGGATTTGACAAATGGCCATGGGTGTTATTGAGGCTGGTAGCTTGACACGGATGTGGAGAAGTACAAAGATGAGACGTTCGTCCGTGGCCCCTTGAGGTTGGTGAAATGCCGGGGCTCTCCTATGCTGGGCTCCAAGGTGGGCCGAATCAGGGCGTGAGAGAGGCCACTGGTAGTTGCTCCTCTTGTGAGGGCCAGGTCCTCAACATCCATATTCGCACTAGTTTAGTTTAGTTTGCTTCCCAGCCGTCCAGTGTTATTAGTAAGAGCCTGCGGCCTTTGTCAAAGCTGAGGAATAATTTCGGATAAATTGGGTTAACTATTCGAACTTGGATACGGTATTAGATTAGATAGGCGGCAGTAGACGAACCAATAGGCCCATTCCCAAAGAGACACCGGAACATACGCCCCGGCACTCTATGAGCTATTGCCATAGGTGTTATAAGATTTAAGCCTCCCTAAATAAGTACTAAGCTCTTCTAAGAGAGGAAAAGGAAGAGACATATAGTACGTCGATAGAAAAACGGGGAACCCATGCACGAAGGTGTTCCCACACAGGATCAACGCGCATGGGAACAGTGTGTCGGGAAAGAAGAGGAAGAACAGACAACAGTAAGGTCAGTAGGAGTATGAAAGTGGAAGGAAGCAAAGAACTTGGATAGGCTACCTACTACTCCTGAACCAAGAGTAGAATAATGGGAGGAATCTTATCCTTTTCGTACACGACGAGTTAACCGTTGTCCAAGGATTATGAGACTAACAGGTTAACCCACGGGGTGGAGCCAAGCTATAGTACATCATAGGAAATGGCCTTGTGACGTCACAAAATCATAGTACGTTCATCAGTAGCTATTTTGCCTTGTTGCTTCATCATTTCATTTGGGCGTCCAGAGTGTTCTACATGTCTTACGATCTTTATAGTTGAACAAAAATATGTTCCAAAGCATCTATGAACTTTTTTAGCTCTCTGAAGGATAAAATTTTATTATTATTTAGGTTGTTTTTCCAAAAAAGGCACGCACCCGGTCTCGGAAAGTGTCGGTAAAACGTTGCCCTAAGCTGTGCCGTCGAGTACGCGTCGTTAACTTACCTACCTCTCCCAATCGTAAAAACTACAGCATCAAACAACCTAAATAATAATAATTTTATTCCTCAAATGCTGTGACACATATTGGAAAAATTATGGATTCAGCATTCGCCAATTTCAACTACATGATTCCGTATGTCAGTTTAGGTATGGGGAATTTGGTTAGGTAATTTGTTTGCTAGATTATTAACGAGAGTCGGACGCTGCCCTACTGTTATACTGCTGTAACGCGCGCAGCATATAGCAGCTGATAATTTTTTCTAATTTTACCGAACAATTGTATGGCTTCTGCGTATTAGCCTATGTATAGACTTTTACTTTAATATTACTTCCCGGAAGGAAAAAACATTGTTTCTTTGGTCCTTTAATGTTTTTGTTACAAATCTTGTTTAATACTTTTTCTATCTCGGCGTTCAGTCTCCCACATCTGAGCAAATTTTTGTGGCAGCGGTTCGAAATTATAGAAGATAGCAGATCTTTGGTAGAAGATGAAAATAAATCGAAATCATTGCGGTATTCACCCACATAAATCCGTCTTTAGAATGCCATATTACTTTTGATGAAACTCACTTGACTTATTGCATTTCACAGATGATCTGACACACGCGGGCATTTGCCGGTTGAATTCATCTACTCTTTTATGAGCTTTTTTGTTTCAAAATTGTATTCTTTATATAGGTAAAAAGGTTCGTAGGTGCTTTGATACAGTTTTTGTGTAACTATCATGATTGTAGAACACTCTGGAGGCCCAAATGAAATGATGAAGAAACAATGCAAAATAGCTATCTACTGATGAACGTACTAGGTTTTTGTGACGTCACAAGCCCATTTCCCATGATGCACTACAGCTTGGCTCCGCCCCGTGGGTTAACCTGTTGTGTCATAATCCTTGATCGTGAACTAAGTAACCAAATGTCGAAACTAGAGGATGTGCGACAGCTCTGAAGACCCTGGGATGATAGAAAGACTTCTGCTGCTGTCATGGTGTATGGAGCCGTTGCAAGTGGATACCTAGTAATGATACGTCGCCAGTTCATCAAGGCGGGGTCTGACAGTAAAATCATTGGCATATTGAAGTAGATGAAGATACCTTGGATCAGGATGCACTACGAACCCTTCCCACGTGTGGACCTCCCAGCCCCCGACCTACCTAGTCTGGACTTGAAGCGTAGTTTAATGCAACAGATATCTGTGAAAGATGCGTACTAAGTTGAACAGGGGCATGTGAACGAAACTCAGTACATTACCACCACTTGTTTAGACAGACACACAGACATGGTGCAAACTATACATACTCGCGGATACTACGCGGGTTGTAACCAGTGCATGTGTTTTTCCTAGTCATGGTACTTACATCAAAGCTACTTAATCATTTAGTGCCTCAATAGAACATCACTTTTCGTAGGAATAACACTACGTGTAAAGTCATCATATGTGTGTTGTAGGCACTAAAGGGTTAATTTTATAATTCCTACACCAGGCACTTGCACTTACATTTCAAAAGCTGATTATGTTTCCAGGAAATTCCCTCAGGGGGCATAGAATGGCCCTTAGGGTTAGTTATGTTCAGGTTCGCCCATTCTGTGGTGCTATGGGGAGCAGCGCTCCTTGGAGGACCCTCTGGGTTACCTTACTATAGCTAAGCCTTCGGGACGTCTGTCTTCCGTGCCCACTTTGCTTTCTTCCAATTTCATACCGTACTCTTACTGATCTTACTTTCATCTCTTCTTCTTTTCCAACTTGCTGCAGTTACCATACGCGTTGATCTTGTGTAGGAACACTACTCGTTCTTGGGCTCCAAGTGTCCGTTTCCAAGTATATCTTCTTTCATTCTTTCTCTGTAGTATCGCCTTTGTTTTTAATACGGAGAGTTAAACTTCTGATTATGGTAATGTTTTCGAAAAAAAAAATTGCACTTGTGTAGTTGACTCTCCTATGCTTAAATCCAGTTGTACCCATTACCAGGAATGTATTGCGGGTCCACAAGCACGTAACGTACAATCAAATGCGCGGCATTTTTGGCTTCGATGAGTCCAGCAACACGGGCCGCATCATGTTCCCTCCCATACAGGCGGCCCCTGCCTTCAGTGGCTCCTTTCCTGAGATCTTTGGAGGCCGCAAGGACGTGCCCTGCCTCATTCCCTGCGCCATTGACCAGGTTCGTGCTGTTCGGTAACCTGTATGTATCCAATTTACTGCCCTCAGGGGCATATAGTGGCGGGCCCTTTCCCTGCCACAATATGTTTGGGCATCACGCACTCAAGGGTCCCGAGTGCCTTCTCCTCTCCGCAGGGGATGTAGCATTTGGTCGCAGTTCCTGCTGAGAATGTTAGTTTTGTAGAGTTGGTAGGTTCTCTTTATTTCCCCTTCTGTTCCGCGAGGTGGGCCGCCGAATGGTGGTTAGCGACCCAGCACATGGGACTCCTATCTGCTCCCGTGTGGGGGGCCACGGAAAGGACTCCTAGCACGAGTGTTCGTTTTCTTCTGTCTTCTTCTCTTTTCATTTTTCGTCTCCTTCTCTGCGCCGCACGGCTGAGCGATTTCGTTCGACCGAGCCGTGTGAAGTTCCTGCCAGACATAGTGCACCTGGCCAAGATTGTTCTTATAGAACTCATTTGAGTTCGACTCAACTTCTAAACTATATCATACAGAGTTGGATCGCTGGTACATAGTTTTTGTATCTAATACGGCGGGAAAACCCACAATATAATAATATTCAATTTAGTCCACTTGGCTATCGTTGATCTGCAGCACTTCATTGTTGTGGGAAGTCTGCACACTAGCTAACTGCTATATTTTAATATGTTGTACTCAACTCAAGAACGTTAATGTAATTACTCAGTACCTTTTATCCTTGCCTTAATTGCATTGCTACCCATAAGCTTGGCATCCATGTGTAGTAGCGGTTGCGCACTTATCATTTTAGGATGAATGCTGTCCTTTCTTACTACATTTTTTTTACTATGTGACTGTCAATAAACGTTAGTATTTCCTCCGCTGAGGAGGTAATGTTTTTGTCGTGTTCGTCTGTCCGTCTCTTTGTCTCTCACCAAGATTACTCAAAAACTAATGAACGGATCATTACGAAATTTACAGGGATTGTTAGGCATGTTAACAGAACCAAATGATTTTTTTGTGAAAATCCGTTCATCTGTTTGTCTGTGTGTCTGCCTGTTTTTTCGTAGGGCCTTAACTTGTTAAGAAATGGACGGATTTTCCTGAAATTTACATGAGTTGTTACGTTACTGAAGAGTAAATGACAAAATTTTTATGGTGATCTGTTTGTTTGTTCGTGTGTATGCCGCTGTGTTTGATTTTAGGATTGTTAGCACAATGACTCAGAAAGTTATAGATGGATCTTTGTGAAATTTGCAGGACATATTAGTAATGCTAATAAACATAGACTAAATTATTAAATTTTGGTGATGATCGGTGGGTCTGTTTGTGTGTTTGACTTATGATTGTCATAATTTTTGTTAGTAGCATAACTTAAACAGTTAAGAATGGATCTTCATGAAATTTGCAGAAAGTGTTTATTTTATCGAAAGGCATAAATGATTACGTTTTGGTGTTGATACAAAGAAAATTATGGTTTTGCAACCAATTTGAATTTTTTGTTACTGTTGCCTTGCTTAGCATAGGTATGCACTCTCAGAGTGCTCTCTAGTTATTCTTATTATTATTATATGGAGCAAATTTGGCTTAGCGATTCAATTATGCCTAGATTAGCAAAATGGTCAAAATGTGCTCGATCTACTAAATTATTAGGTTCACTCCTGCTATGTATTGGGAGTAGCGCCTCCTGGGGTCCCCATAGTTGCGTTTGCCTGAGCTAAACCTCCGGGACTTCGGTCATATACACCCACTTTATTTTTCCAATTTTTCCCAAATTCCTGATGATGTGTTCTTTTAGTCTCCCTTTTCTTTCCCGACTTGCTGTTCCCTTGCACACCCGCCTGTATGGATTTCACTTTTGATCTATTGGATCGCCTTGGTTGTGAAAGCGGAGATTTATGCTACTTAGTAACAAATAATAGTTCTCTCGACATACCGCTTTCTCGTCTCTTTTGAAAGCCTACTTGTGGCTAGGGAGACTTAGATAGTTTACGCATTCACTCACTTCTCTGAAGTGTTCTGTCCTCAACTTATCAAAAGTTTACATTTGTGCTGTTGTTAGTTGGCTCTTACAATTGTTCAAATCATTGATGCGTCACACGATTGTTCTATCATCCGTAGCTAGTATGAAAAATACCATTGTTGCTTTTCCAGGACCCATACTTCCGTATGACTCGGGACGTAGCCCCTCGTTTGGGCCTCCAGAAGCCCGCACTCGTCCACTCAATCTTCTTCCCCGCCCTGCAAGGGGCGTCTTCAAAGATGAGCGCCTCAGACACCAACAGCTCCATCTTCTTGACAGACACCCCCAACCAGATCAAAAAGAAGGTGCGTTCTTGTTTAAATTCTGAGAAAACGTTTCAAGCTTTTCTTGAGTTGAAATTATTCCTCGTTTGGAAAAACTTGTGCATTCCTCTCCTTATATTTGGAGATTTCTTGTGGGCAGGCTAAATGGGAGCTATCAGGTAGCCAGGAAAGTTCGTGCGGTTCTTATAATGAAATGTCTGACAGAAAACCTCAACGACTTCCTGGGTTACCGTTTTGCGGGGTATACCCAGCAGGTTTTCTCAAATTGTAAAAAGCCCGCAGTGTCTGGGAGTACTTATTCCAGTAATATACGAAGTTTATTACTTCTGTGATAACTCAAGAAACTGTCCATTTTATACAAATTGAACAAAGCCTCTGGACAAAGTAACTTGGCGAGACAAAGTGACCCTGGTTCAGTGCACCTGAACCGAAGTTAGCCTAATAAGTGACTTGCTACTTACCCTAAATCTACTGCGCACTTTGGCTCTCTGCTCCAACACCAATAATTTACACTACCACCAAGTCTGTTGCTTTGTGTAGCCGGAGTCGGTCCTTCTCAATGTATTTTGTATCTAAAACACGAACAGCCTGTCCAGTCAAGGCGAGCCTGGTGACAATGTTGTGTGGTGTAGTAGTGCCTCTTATAGGTCTGTTAGTGTCACTGCATGGGCTCCACGTATCTGTCAACTTACTGTACCTATGTCTTACTTTAGCCACTAGCTAGGCCTCCGGGACGTCTGTCTTTCGTGCCCATTTTGCTTCCCTCCCATCTCATACTAAACTGATCTTTCTTCCTTCTGTTTTTCCTCTTCTTTCCCCACTTGTTGTTCTCATGCGCGTTGATCCCGTGGGGGAACTCGCTAGTGCATAGGTTCCTCGTATTTATCATCATACTATACGTCCCTTCTTTTTTCCTGTGTGATTTCGCCTTTGTTGTGGAAACGGAGACTGAGACTTCTGAATATAACAATGTACCTATGTTGGCGGGCCCTTTCCCTGCCACAATATGTTTGGGCATCCCGCACCCAAGGGTCCCGAGGGCCGCCGAATGGCGGTAAGCGACCCATCCCATGGGTGGGGCCTCGGAAAGAACCCCCCGCACGTGTGTCCCCTTTCTTCTGTCTTCGTCTCTTTTCGTTTTTCGTCTCCTCTGCGCCGCACGACTGAGCGATTTCGTTCGACCGAGCCGTGTGGAGTTGGAGATGCTCGCGCCTTATTTCCTGGCAGACATGGTGCACCTGGCCAAGATTGTTCCAATAGAACTCATTTGAGTTCGACTAAACTTCTAAACGATATCATACAAAATTGGAGTGCTGTTGTATCGTCTTCGTATCTAATACGGCGGGAAAACCCACAGTATAATGATGTACCTATGTCCTAAATTTCTTCCTATAGTAGGTATTGTGTAGATGAGGAGCCGCAGTCTTTTAAATATAGCTAATCAATTCGTGTCGCGTCTTTAAATATAAAGCGACTATCTGTAATTCGATTTCGGCTACAGAGTCCAAGCATTATGGTATTAAACAATCATTACTTAATGCTGTACATCAAACCGGTTGAGCTTACATGTTGGTAAACGCGAGACAATTGCAGTCTACCGTGAACTGCAATTTTTGAGAATAAGTTTTCGAGCGTTGTCCTTAGTGCCGCGAGTATTTAGTCAGATGGGCCTGTTAACTGCGCGATGTGGTGCGTGGCGTAGCTGAGTCTTGCTTCGTGTTCTCGGAGCACGACCGAGTCCTCTCCAGTGGGGGGTTTAGCCCGGGACTGTGCTCGGGTGTGAATGGGTGGGAGCTGAAGCCTCAGGACTTCAATCCCTCTCCTGTTTTTTTTTTTAAGCATAGCATCATATTGGACTTGTATTAGTGTGAATTAACGGCTTTTCGAAGCCGCTTACCCTATTGTAAGAGACATAGGAGACCGAGACGCACACGTTCTAAAGTGTATCTTTGATCTTCTTGGAAGGCCGTTGTGACGTCATCATTAAAGTCAGATAGAGTGAGATACGAGCGCGGCCATCGTGGGGTAAGAAATGTCCTCGCCCAAGAAAAATTCATTATTAGCACCACAGAGTTGTAACAAACACTGAAATGACTAGAAAGAAATTCTCTAACAAATTCTGCCTTCAAATTTTATCCAGCGTTTTTTGAATGGCTGTAAGGACGTGGTCGTTTCTTACCCCTCAATGGCCGCTGTCGTGCCTTACTCCATCTGACTATACGTGTTGTCGCAACTGAAAATATCTACGTAGCACTGGTATCGTGGCGCCTATTTAATGTAATATAAAGTAAGGAATCGACTGTGACGTCATCGACGCGACAGAAATGCGGAAGAAAAGCCGTCTTTGTGAATTTATCTGTGATCTGATCAGTTAATGATATTTTACATGCTCTGCGACGCGAATATGTTTTAACCGTATATGGTCTCGCCAGCGCATAGAAATGTGAGTACGGCGCGAGGAGGTAAATCGCTTCAGACGATGGTAAGCACTTCCCTCTTTCTACTACTGTTCTACTTATATTGGTGATATTGCATCACGTTCTGATGATTTCTTTCTGTCTCTGATTTTGGAGTTGCAGTGTGCAAGATTACTTATTTTGTGAGTATCATAGTGTAATAATAAATCGCAGATCAATAAGCACGCGTTCTCCGGAGGCAAGGACACGGTAGAGGAGCACCGAGCCCTGGGGGCGGACGTGGAGGTGGACGTGTCCTGCATGTACCTTCGCTTCTTTGAAGAAGACGAAGAAAAATACTCGGACACCATCGACAAGTACAGGAGAGGGGAGCTGCTGACTGGCGAAGTCAAGGCCCATCTTATATCCGTAAGTATTTGGGGCTACTAAGCTTCAATTAAATTGACCCAAGAGCATTACAGCGTTGAATATTTGCTGTACCTGACTGAGCTATATGTACAGTACCGTATGTGATCTGTGGGCCGTGGCATGGAATTGATCCCGGGATCCGTGTTCGGCCGTCTTGATATGCACGCGTTCTAGTTGTCCGTGAATGTTTTTGAGTAGCTACTGCTTGGGTTTCATGACCTGTCCATGGACGCCCAGCCATGTAAGTTTGATAATAATGTAATTTATTGTTTGTTTAGTTAGTTGCCATTGAGATGTGGTTTATAGCTCCCCTTGAGACGTACTGCGTTTACTGACGTGTCTTCTTGCGAGGCACAGGAAAGCCATGCACTAGCTACTACTGCTTTGTATCTCCCGTATTTTCTTGAACATTTTGACTCGGGGCAAATTTGTATCTTATGTGCTAGCTATAGTCTGACCGTTTTAGCAAGGCAGTTCGACCGTGGTCAAATTCCACTAAAGCGGTGCTAATTCTGTAATTATTTAGGAGATTTATCCATCTACAGGTAGTGATATGGGCAGAACAAAATCTTAGAAATACCCATAGATTAGGCAACGTTATAGAGGAATTTGACCGCTGCCTGGCGAACTGCCTTGATAGAATGGTCAGACTATAGTGAGGACGAAGGTTCTAAGCGTACGTCTATTTATCCAACTTTGAAATTTTTCAAGTATGAACGAGCGCGATTATAACGCGGTGTGCACAGCGGTGGATATTCACGTACTGACTCGCATACGAACGCAAGTACACAACTATAAACTTGTTAGCTACTAACCAAGACGCACAACTCTAAATTATTTACTGACAGACACATGCTTCCGAACTTGTTGCTAACGGGGACACAGAAATACATTTTTAGAGTCGTGTATCTACATCGGTACCCAATAGATTTAACCCTTTCGCTACGGAAATTTTGCTCTTTAATGAGGTTCATTGTAGTCACTTGAGCTCACCTACAGTTTAGTTCAGTCGTAGATAAAATGCTACCACTGACTTCCGATGGATTGTTAAATATGTTGTCCAAATTCCCAGGGAAAGAAACAACGCACTGCTTTTAATAATCAAAACTTTGATGCGGGACATATACGTACCGTCAGTATCGAAAGGGTTAAAATCGTGTGTCTCGATTCGTAATCAATTTAGCGCTGAGTGGTTAGGCCTATTGCTGAAGTTTAGCTACAACGCAGATTTTCATAATTTTTAAAATGAGCTATTCAGGTAAAATGAGACATTTTATGACTTTTTTTCAAGAATGACGTTCAGTCGCCAAGACTTACTTTTCGAGATATTTCATTTAGAAGTTCTTATTGTTTTTCTATGGAAAAAAGCCGGCGACCCACTTAGGAACTTAGGTTAGGTTAGTTCGGCTAGGTTAGGTTAGTTTACCTTCCTATGGGGTTGCTGGTTATATTTCCCTAGAGGAAAACAATGAGGACCTCCTAGTCAAATATCTCAAAAATTGAACATTTGCGATAGAAACGTCATTCCCTTAAAAAGTCTTAAAATGCTTCGTTTTACCTGAATAGCCAAGTCAAAAAAAATCAAAAATATCCGTTGTAGCTTAACTTCACCTTAGCGCCGAGTGTCTCCGTTTGTAATCCCCTCAGGGCTATCTCAGCTAGGTTTGCCCATCCAATGTTATAGGGAGCAGCGCCTTCAAGAGGACCTTGTAGGTTATCTTAGCCATTAGCTAGGCCTTCGGGACGTTTGTCTTTCGTGTCCACTTTGATTCTTTCTAGTTTCACACTCCTACTGATTTTGTTTTCTCCTGTTCTTCCTCTTCTTTCCCGACTTGCTGATCCAATGCGCGTTGTTCCTGTGTGGGAACACCTTCGTGCATGGGTTCCCCGTTTCTGTCGACATTCTATATGTCCTTTGTTTCTCCCTCTCTTAAATTGCCATTGTTGCAACGGAGGCTTGGACTATTTAATACAATTAGGATCATTTCCGTTTCTAACAAATTTACAAACGGAGACACGCTGCTCTAAATCGATTGCGAACTGAGACACACGACTCGAAATTTATAACTAATGTAGAAAGAGACACACAACTATGAATTTACTGCTAACAGAGACGCACAACTCTCCATATGTTACTAACAGAGACACCAAGCTTTAAGTTAGTTACACACTACTCTCAGTTTCTTACCTACAAAGACACAGAACGCTGCATTTGCTAGGAACGGAGACTTGCAACCATAAATTTTCGTCCTTTTATGTTACCAGTCCAAACTTCACTACCTGTGACTGACTGCATTGATAGTTTCTGGAGCTTTAGTGTGCTGCAAATTTCGTCCCGTTCTTCTTTTGATATAGCTACGGTAGGTACGTGTTACGGTGCTGATGTAGTAAGTAGCCCACCTCAAAGTGTGCGTTAGGTTTGGTTAGAAAATTTAAATAATTAGGTTAATTAAGAGTGGATCGAGATGCATTCAATTCAGCTAGAATGAGTGCCTATCCTAATTTATGGGCACACACAAATACGATAATTTCAGGTAGCAAGACCGCGTACTACGGAACACCGGCGCCCCTATAATATGCCCAAGCAGCAATACTAGTGCTGTAGTATAGTAGTAATAAAAACTTGTACATTCAATCTTTCTTTACTTTGGAACCGTTGTGGGGTGCGTCAATTCGTAAGGTAATAACAATAATTTGTGTGTAATAGGCAACTTACATTGTATGATATTTGGCAGTGGGTATTCAGATAGATAGGCAACATACCTCGTATGATATTCATCTTGTCCCGCAGGTGCTGCAGAAACTCGTGGTGGACCACCAGGAGCGGAGGAAGCTCGTCACTGACGACCTCCTGAAGCAGTTCATGTCGCCGCGGCCCCTCAACTTCAGACCAGATCCTGTGCCTGAGAAGAAGCAAAAGCAGAAGGTTGCCTCCTAACCCTGTGGCGGACTTAGGAAAGTTTTTCAGGCCTCACAAGTACTCCCAGAACCGTCAGTTTGGTACAGTTTTCTATTTTGATGCGCTCTGTGCCGGTGTTCCTTTCCATCTGAAGGACTCCATAGGTTATCTTTCTGCCCTTTGTTAGGCCGTTGGCATGATTTGAGGTTTTCGTATCGACTATAAATTACGTGATTATTTCTTAATGGCGTGTACAAACTTAAATCTGCGCCTGAAATAAAGTCAAAACGCAAATGTGTCTTTGCAGCTAACTGGTCGCGGTGCGAATATTGCTATTTTCGTACAAAGTTTACATTTCATGGAAACCTTTGGAATAACGTTCAGTAAATTACCGAATCCGTGCACTTTTTGAAAAGTAATTGTTGATGATGCATTACCAAAGAATCCTATTTTATTTTTACCAAATTCCACAGGCGAGCAGGAACGTTATTTCCTTTTTCTACGCTCTAATTTATTTTATTGTTTTCTTTAAATGAGTATTGACAACTTGCTTACTGGTATCGGAAGTTACGCTAGTTGGTGCTGCAGAAATAGTGGCGAAGTTCCTTGTTATTATTCCAGGTAATGTTTCACACTGTAGCGTTAGACTCACGGAGCACTTCAGGCGTTCATGTTCGTCAAGAGCACGGCCGCCAGTATGGTTATTGCTGATTGGTTTCTTTTTAACACTCTTTGCTCATCCTTTGTTACGGGTAGCAATTCCTCATAGCGAACCTGTCCATCACATTAGCGTGTGCTAGGCCTTCGTGACATTGTTCTTCTGTGTCCGATTTGCTTATTCCACTTTTATACTCCCGCTGATGATGCTTTTTGTGCCCTGCCTCTTCTTCCCGACTTCCTGTGCCCATGCGCGTTGATCCTATGTGTGAACGTGCTCGTGCATTGTATCCACGTTACTCTTGGCATACTCTATGTCTCTTCTTTATCCTTGTGCTGGTAAGGGAAGTTTACACTAAACCAAGACCACACCACACCATATGACTAAACTATATAATATTACTTTTTTTGGGGTGGTAGCGCGCGAAGTGCTCTAGGAGTCGGACTCGTTTTTATTGTACTCTATTTATTAAACTTTTTATACCCGCGTAGACATAGTATTTAAAGATGTGAAGTTATTCAGTATTTTTGATTCGGCGTTGAATAAATGCGGCGTGTATACCAGTTGTGCGTGCGCAGTTGTACAAATGTACTGGCAGATCTACGAATTGACTTTCCTTTGTACAATTATTGCAGTACGTAGTTGATGTACAGATGTATCTGCAAATGTACTGGCAGTTGTACAACTGTGCTGGCTTTGTGTAAACTGGTGTTTGTCTTGTAGTCGGTGCATAGGTACTGTTGATGGTACAGTGGATGCGCTGCGAATTTTGTGTCTGAGTTGCTTTGACTGCCTGTAAATCGGTGACGATACCCAATAGATTTTGTTATTAATTTCTGAAAGTCCCATTTCTTTTGTACTATTAAGTGTGCACCATTTCTGGGAACGTGCTAGATTTACAACGTAACTACATCAAGCGACAGAGCTTGGAATGAGCTGGAGCTGTCTTCAAATTGCTTTTTCTTTGGTAAACAAAATATCAGTAATTTTATAAACGCCTTTAATGTTGAAGTGAACATAGAGTTAGTTGTTATATGTCGTTTGGTGCTGCTCATTACCGAGCGACACTTGAACCTTCATCAGAGTTGCAGAGTCTGAGTCGGTATGAGGCTGACATGTTTTGGAGGTCAGGAGTCGGAATCGCAAAGTGGCTGGACAGAGGAGTCGGAGTCGGGCTTGACCCATCCGTCTCCGCCACCCTGTCCGTGACTGCATGATTCGTTATGTATATATATAATCTGTACCTATGTAGTGGTATTCACACGGCAAAGTCAAAGACGGGCGGGAGTATTGTTTGGTGTCCCGTAGCTGTAGCGCTGTTAGCTAATTATAATTGATATGTAGCTGCTTATGATAGACTTTGCTGTAGCGATTAGCCCTATAGCAACTATCTAGGGGCCTGTTTGCAGGCGTTTAAGTCAATGCAATTTCTACCATGGTTGTGGAATTGTATGGGTCTAGTGTCCGACTCCCAGCAAGTGTCCGACCCTAAAAATTCCCAAATTCGATTCTAATTTTGTTTAATAAAAAAGGGCTCACTTCATAGACTCCGACTCATGTAATAAGCGCGTTTCCGCCTCCGACTCTTGACTCTCAAAAATGTTTGATTACCACGGACACTGACTCCTACTCTGTGGTCGTGACGCTCACAAGAAACTAACAGTTTCAGTGTAAATTAGCAGTTTTGTTTCAGACGTTGCGGAACGTCCCAAGCTTTGTTGCTTCACTTTGATCACAAAATATAGCTATTTCTTGGGTGCTGGGCCAGATTTATTAGCGGGCATGGGGCAGTTGACCAGCTCCCCGGCCAAGGGAGCCTCCATCTGGAAGAAAATGGAGCTACTTAAAAACTGTGGTACCGTATGTGCTAATTTCAGTACGCAGCCGTGTTTTTTTTTACCTTGATGATTATGGAGGCGTTCCAGCTCAACTTCTCTCGTGCCCTTCTTTGGCGTAACTCAGGCCCTGCTTAGCTCTTACATTTGTGTGTACTTACCTAATGATAATCATGTGCTTCTGTGCAAAGTGGAGTCTGTGCGGCACTAGGCCTATTCGTGAGATAAGATTTTTCTTTCTTACCCTTTTTGTTGACGTCTCTAAACGAACTTGAAGAACTGGTCCTCATCTGCGTGTAGTGACCCTGGAGGCCATTTGTGGCGTCAATTATAATACGGATAATATTGACGTCATCACTAATAACGATTACCTCCCCCAAATGGTGCAATGCCACATCTCTAGGCTAGTTCACACGGTCGTGTTTTGCCCAACGTTCACCCGTCTGACATCCTGGTGTTTCATTGGCTTGCTGCAAACGTGCGCACTAAAAATGTTACTAAAATATTAGCCGTCAGGATACTTATCAAGTGTCGCCGGGCAAGTTTGAAATGCCTCTTCAAATTTGCAGCAAATTTGAACTCAAAAAGCTGAGCACTTCTCTGCTGTTAAAACGGACGCAGCTGCGGATTCGGACATTGGTACTCATCAACGCACTGCAAAAATAAAAACCGTGTTCACACCACAGTTTTCTGTTCCCCACCCGCCGTACAAAGTGCCCCAATGTTCAGTCGTTTTCCTGCAATCAGAAGAAAGGTGCATAACTTTCTGTGCACTTACTTCACTACAGTTTTGGACAGGTAGCTATCCGAAACTACTTCCGACACTTGCTGAGCAAACAGACTAGACAGCTAACATTTTATCAACACTTCTTGTGGACACGCCGTTTTGTATGCACGGACGCACTAAAACATCTCAACACTGCGTACGTACGGGGAGTAGACGACTACAGTGTGAACCCGCCTTAACGTACGAATTGGCCTTCACGAGGCTCCATGCTGCACCTACTATCGCTCGTCCTACATTCTACTGCTGTTCGTTCGCTTTGTTTGACATGATAAATGGCTTGTGTTCGTACACCCGGAGGTGTTGGTTATTCTGGCGTACCCTGTCCTTGTGTCAGAATATATTGGGCCTCACGCCCTCTGTGACTTTTCCGCGGGTGATGCTCTATCTGGAAGCAGTTTCTGCTGATAAGGTTAGTGTTTGAGTGTAGATAGGTTTTCTATACTTCCTGCCGCCGAATAGCGGTAAGCGACTCATGGTGTAGAGCTCCTACCTGCGCCCGTGTAGGGAACTACGGAAGCGAGCTTCCGCACGAGTGTTCCTTTCTTTATTTTCTTCAATCGTCTCTTCAAGATGCTTTGCGTCTTGCTTGCCAGTAGAAACTCACTAGCCACTCTAAGACCAATAGAACTACTCAAGACCTTCAGGCAGAAAAGCCTTGACAAAAATCACTGAGCATTCAGCGCGATACGACTGAGCAGGCCTACTGCTGCTCTCGTAATCCTTTGCTACAACGTAGTAATACTACTTGTCTCTGGCATTAATTTGTTTTGTATCTGGAGGACGCGTTTTTGCTTGTTATTTTCTGAAGTTTGATGTTTGATAAACTGGGTTAAGAGTTGTTGAATTTTTTTCTATTTCCTCCTGCACTCCCTCAGGTGGGCTCGAATGAAGCCATAATCCGTAAGGTTAGATTAGTTATGTTAGCCCATCCTCTGTAATAGGGTGTAGTGCCCCCAATGGAACCACGTAGGATTTCTTAGCGTTAGCTAGCCCTTCTGGACGTCTTTGTTTCGTGCCCACTAAAAAAAATGTTCTCGACATTAGTATTTTCTTCTGGTAACCCGCAATAATCGTCAATGATCCGCTATAAATTTTTGATTGGGCAACGCTGATTGCTCCATGGTTGGCAGATGTCGTCATTTGAAATTAAATAGCCAGCCGTACTTCTAAAATCGTAGTAAAACTTGAAATACTACTACTAGTATAAGGTATTTTGTGCAGAACGAGCCAAACTTGCAACCGTGGCTTGATATCAAGTGCGCGTGTTCGATACTCCCGTACGCTACGGTAGACTTGCGCAATATCTGATCTTTCAAATTCGACCAGATTTCCGTACGTTACTGGTTGACGATAAGCAGAGTAAGAACGCTATGAAATTTATTACTGGATTCCTGTCATAAAAGACATTATATTCAAGGAAGATGTAACAGACTTAGCCCTGGAACATCTCCCTAGCTGAAGCCATATCATATTGCTGAAAAGAAACATTGGCCTACTAAAAGTAATAACATGAAGTATATGATCTGAACATCACGTGCACTATGGAGGCATTCGACTAGGTCGTCAAAGCCAAGCACACTTTACTTAACTTGTCCGAAACTGCAGACAGGTACCCTGACTCCGACCCGTTTATTCACGTTTCAAGAATTAACTCAAATCGATCACCTGTGAGACTTCAACGAAATCAATCTTACTTCTTATAATGGAAATTTCAGTAGGTTCACCTTAATCGAGTTGTTTCTATGAACTGCAACGCGATTCAAAGGGACAGAGCCAAAGTTCCTGGCTGCAGGCCCGGACAAGGTAAATAAGTGAAGTGCGCTTGGGTTTGACGAGCCGATCGAAGGCGTCCTATGATAGCTATTTGCCTATTTCCAAAATTGCGTAAAGCAAAAATACTCCTACCAGTATGGTAGTTACCTATCTTACTACTAACACAAACACGTAAAAACATGTACCGGGAAAGTTGATTTGACTTTGGGTAATCAAAGTGAAATTCGATTGAATGTACATACTCAGATCGTAGCTATTTTCGTTCTTGGCCAGTGAGTTCCCGATACTGGATGCGTTCAATTGGGTGGTTAAAGTCAATCAGAGCCAAGTCGCTCGACTTTATTAGTACGGAACTGTATATAGGATCTTCGACATCGCCACTTTGCATTGCATTTCAAATATTGGAAGCAACCAAATTACATTGAGCCATTTACAACTCCAATTTATGGTGTAATATTGCTGCGTTTCTAGCAGTCTCACAGGTAATATATTACATGTCAAAAACCTGAATCTCAAATCACCCGGTCGAAGCCAGCCCACCAGTCTAAAGTTTTGGACTAGTCAAGTCGACCGGGCTTGGCTTTAATCAGCTTTCACAACCCAAATTTCGGATTGTTTATAGAATCGGCTTAACAAAAAAAAAAAAAAACACCCGTAAGAGAGAAACTGGTACCATTTTCGCATTCAGCGCGTTCAAGCTACCATGTATTAGTCAAAAAATCTCAAACTACGTGGAAAACTTTGTTGAGTGTTATTAATTATGTTGGCAACTTGTAACATGTGGTGCGTTACATGCAATGACACTGCTGAATCGTCATCGCAACGTAGGTTATATTTTCACTTACCATCGCTACAGATAAGCAACGAGGTCGATAATAATATGCTGTGGTGCAAGTAACTCAAATACGCTTCCAAATTCCATCAAATGCCAATTTATGCCATAACACAAGTTTCCCAAAACTTTAAGGAAGGCAGAAATTTTCACGGTGCTTCCATTAATAACACTAATAATTTTTGACGATTTCTTATAAATGTAATAGACAATCAAGACCTACATAGCTTAAAAACTGCATAGCAGGTAATATCATAGTTTACTAATTATTATACATTAATAATTGATAAATAGTGGAATCGGCATTGATATCGGCAGCCAATGATAAATGGGCAACTGCAGCTGAAAAAAAAAATGAAGCGGCACACCCTTAGTTTTAGGCCTACCATGTACTTTCTTCGTAACATTGCTACCGTATTTATCAGATATCCGATAGTATTTGATAGTTTTCACTCCTATGTACAGCAAACTCCCCCCTGTACGCCTATGAATGCTATCCGAAGTACGAGCGAGGCTTTGCACGGACGGAAGCTTACTGAAAGAATTGAAAGTAAATAATACACTAAGAAAATCTACGAGTGGTCCTAGGAACGTTTCGAAATCAAGAAAGGAAGCTCATACCTCTTCATATTTGAGGTAATTTAAAAATCAAAAAATTGCGCTGCATTTTTTATATTTGCTCCTGTACGAGTTCACATCCGTGCATTCGGACAATTAGCAGAAACAACGCATTGAAAAGATTGTACGCTGAACTCGCCTTTGCTAAGCCTTTCGAGGCTTCATCAAGGGCGGACCAAACCCATATTGTGGGGGGGGAGGAGGGGAGCGGTGTTTGGCTTTTACCCGCGGAAAAACATGTACAGTAGGTGGCACTGCATGCTGGGCCTTTTTTCTTATACTACTTACACAGTAGAAGCTCTTAATGCGCACCGCTCTCCTCAGGGGGGGGGGGCATAAGATGGACCATTGGGTTATGTTAGTTTAGGTTCCCCCATTACTGGAAGCAAAGAAGGCTTACGCTCTTTGCTTCCTGGCCCATGCTGTGCTATGGAGAGCAGCGCCCTAAGAAGGACCGTAGGCTGTAGGTTACCTTATCCGGTTAGCTTGGCCTTCAGGACGTTCGTCTTTCGTACCCACCTTGCTTCCTACAGCATTCATGCCCTGATTTTACTTTCGTCTGTTTCCTCTTCTTTCCCTCTTTGCTCTTCCCATTCGCGTTGATCCTGAGAGAGAACATCTTCGTGCATGGGTTCCACATACATATCGGCGTACTATGTGTCCCTTCATTTTCCTATCTTAGAACAGCTCAGTACTGCTCCATAGTCGAGCTATGGATTCGTCCGAGCGGGCCTCGAACGTAAGCTTTCGAAGCTTCACTTGCCCGGCACTTCAGACCGCTGCGCTGGCTTTGACCTGCTTAATTAATATTTTCGGACTGACTGTTGATCGCCATTGATCGGCTACCATGGAGACGTCTCAAGCTTGTCTCTTAAAATAGAGTTTTTCAGCCGCTTCAACGTAACTACGTTGATTTGAACACAAAAACGATTCAAAGTGGCAGAGCCAAAACTCCTGTCTGAAGTTTTTGTCAAGTCAAGCCTCGAAGGATTAATTTCGGCGTCTAATCGAGCGTGCCCTATACGTGCGTAAACGTATGTGTGTTTTTTTTTTTTTGAGGAAGGGGGAGGGGCGGATGTAGGTGCAACCGCGGTAATTAGGAACGTGATACTATATTCAACGGAACGAGGGAGGGTAGT
This sequence comes from Parhyale hawaiensis, assembly GCA_001587735.2. Taxonomy (NCBI): domain Eukaryota; kingdom Metazoa; phylum Arthropoda; class Malacostraca; order Amphipoda; family Hyalidae; genus Parhyale; species Parhyale hawaiensis. The sequence continues at coordinate 17,104,838 of LQNS02001155.1, forward strand.
ACTGAGAAGAAGCTGCTAGAAAGTCGGAAGAGGCTAGACAAATTGGTGGAGGGTAATGAGACTCGGAGCGTTACATAATGGACCGTGAGACATGCGAGAGCGGCACAGTGAGACGTGAGGTAATGTCGCTGTGAGACGTAAGAAAGCAGGCACCATCAGATATTGGAGACGGTCACCGTGAGAGAATGTCGCTCTGAGACTTACTGTAAGAGAGCGGCACCGTGAGACATGAGAGAATGGCAAAGCGAGGCATGAGCGAACATTATCGTGAGGCATAACAGAGCGGCACCGAGTGGCATGAGAGACCATTGCTGTGACACTTAAGAGGGAGTCACAGAGAGAAATTAGAGTAGGATTATGAGACATGAGGAAGCAGGATAACGATACCTCAGAAAAGTACCGTGAGATATGAATGAGCGGCACAATGAGACTGCAGATAAGCAGCATCATGAGACAAACGGCTTGTAGTGGAACAGGTCATCTACAAAATGTGCACTTACTAGCAAAGAAACTTGGCAGGTGATTGACTTAAACGGAGTACAGCAGAGGGCCCGGCACACTACCCTTAGGCACCCCACTCGCAATTTCTCGGCTATTTCAGAGGACATCTGAGACAGATTGTCTGCAGCCCGGTGCCCACGTTACAACTTTCGTGACCCCAAACAGCCTAGCGCCAACTCAACTATAGTCCGACTGCGGAGTCGTGGCTGTGATTTCACATGATGTTTATAAACATCTTAAAATATCAATCTCTGTGAACTTATAAACTTCTCATAATTAGCTCGAAGTCTTTAGAAGCACGGTGGATTGCTGGTCGAAATGAAGCCTTTCAGCCCTGAGTTGTTCAAAACTCCAGACACAGTTTTTGGCTTGCAAGTTTGAATCGTGTTGAAAGTGTTAGACGCAATCACGAAGCAAAGAGTGTAACGGGAGGACTCATTAGGACTGAAATAAAACTTAGCCGTCCTGACTGCTCGTAGCCCAGGAAGCAAAGAGCGTAACGGGACTGAGCAAAGCAGCAAATGACTGAGCAGCCTAGGAGTATTTTAACTAATTTAAGCAGGAAAATTGTCTTAAATTGTGAAATTCATCTCTAGCGTATAAATAAATTAAGATGATATGTACTAATTTAGCAATTAACTATAGAAATTTGCAGTGTATGCTGGTGGAAACTTTCACAGCACTAGCGCTGAATTTGTTCTTTTTCGGCGACTTGATTTAAATTCTTTTTCTTGATTGAAGCCTTATTTTCTCTTCATATTCAGTTCATAATGCTTTTCACAAAACGTATATATATTCCTTACAAACAAATATAAGCGCCATTATAGCCAATTTGTACGCGAGAGAAACCACAGTAACAGTTAGCCTATTGCTCGAACTTTCTGTACTTGGCGACAACATTTTACACTATTTTGCAGCTCAAGTAGCAGGCCAGTTATGAGCGGGAGATTGAATAGAATAAATCGAAAAAAGTACGGTTATATGTTCAAGAAAACAACATACAAAGGCCTGAGGTCCCACACTCAAAAACTTTGACTCGTCGATGTGATGTAAATTTGCTACGTGCGGTCACGGCTGCGTTGTATTTTAGTCCTATTGAGTCCTCCCGTTGCATTCTTTGCTTCCTGACGTAGCCAATTTTTATCACATCGACTGTGAACTGAATATGAAGTGCAAAAAAGGCTTCAGTTAAAAAAAAAAAGAAGTTAAATCAGGTCGCCATGCGAGGTCAAAATTCGCCGTTAGTGCTGTGAAAGTTTCCACCAGTATTCAGAGCAGTTTTCTATGGATGATTGTTTATTGCTCAAGTAGAATATATTCTCTTAATTTATTTATGAGCTAAATAGATAAAATTCATAACTTAAGATGGTTTTTTTTAGTGAAGTTAGTTGAAATAGCTACTTGTAAGTTATAGGCTGCTCAGCCATAGATTCATCGATATGACGATATAGATGATGTCACTTTTTGATGTTAACCGCTCGTGAGTCCTCCCTTTACGCTCTTTACTTCCTGGAAGTAATTATCCAGCTTCCTCGAGGCTTGGTTTAGAAACGGCTCGCCGTCTGGAAAACTATATTTTTGGAAACAAGATTGAGTTTCTGAAATTTCCAATGGCTACAGATAAAGGGTCAAAGCCTGAAACTCAAATCATCGGGTCGAAGCTGCAACACCTGCCTGAAGTTTCGGATATTTCAAGAGTCGGAGGCTTAAAATCGCTCGCCCCTATCGAAAACGCCCTTGCTCTCTCTCTCTCTCTCTCTGAGGGCAAGTTCACATGTCATTCATATCAACGCGGTGACTCATCCGAATGTTTTCGGGCATCGGTGTTAGCACAAATTTAAGTTTTCTCTGACGTAGCTTCAGCATGTTGCACGCACTTAGTAATAAAACGGCAGCAATTACTAAGTACGCATACAAATAATTGATAACGTGAAATATATAATGAGGATGATGCATCACTTGGAAAAAAGATTTATAATTTAGTTAAAAGACAAGGTTTATTGCATTCTTCTCATCCACGCCACAGAAGGTGCTGTGTGTAACAAATGAATGCAGAACCGTAGAGGAACGTCCACGGCGCAACAGCCAGTGACAGACTCAGACAGCTGTGTACGTAGTGTGTAGTTGCGAGGCAGCTGTACGAATAACTTTCCTAAGTGTATTTACGTCGTTGTATGTGCCTCTGTATCTTCACTTTGCCTTTGTATCCGTCCTTCTAATCTTCAAAAATCACATCATGAGCACCAAGACAGCAACAGGTATGTATTTCTAAGTGAATAACTCATTTATTTTGCGAGGTGAGTGACGTAGCGTTCCGTTGTTAGGCGAAACTGCCGGCCGTTTTTGTGCAAAGAATTTGACCCCTGACTCATCGTTCAATACGGTATCGTACCATATTACCTAGTTAGCCTATTTTGTGTTTATGCCGATATTATATTTCTGTTGTATTTTACCATGCAATTTGGCCTTTGCAAATTAGGCTACACTTAGCTTTATAGGGCTGTAGGCTACGATGTCAGTAGCTAATTGGTACTAGCCTAACTGCCGCATTTCCAAGGGCGGTAAACTTGTCGCCAAGATCTTGGCAAGAAGTACCACACTATGAAATGAGGTTCCACAGGTCGCGGCGCTCATAGGCACCCACCCGCATTTCTGAGGGCGGCAAACTTCTCGCCGAGATCTTGGCGAGAAGTGCCACACTATGAAATGAGGTTCCACAGGTCGCGGCGCTCATAGGCACCTGCCCGCATTTCCGAGGGCGCAAACTTGTTGCCAAGATCTTGGCGAGAAGTGCCACACTATGAAATGAGGCCTAACAGTTATTAGTTAGGTTTGGCAAGGGACTAGGCCCAGTTAGCCTATACTACTTAGTGGCTGCTGCAGTCAAAGTCGCAGAGTATGGTGGCCAATTGCTCCAAATCATACCTATATTTTGAGGCACTAGGGTAATGTCTCAATTACCGAATGCCTTTCTATTACCAAACGCAATAAGATTCCTACCTATATTCGGTAATAGATGGGTATTCGGTAATTGAGACATTACCCTATTATATAACTGTCAGTGTTGGTAACTCCGCCACTTTTTCATTGAAATGCTAATAATTGAATGAATACTCCATGTATTGACGTAATGTTTTCAAAATATCACAAAATATTTCAACTAATGACAAAAAACAGTTTTCTGGAAGAAAAATGTAATACACAGTTCTTATAACACTCGTTCCAGGGATGTATACAAGACACTTCACAGCTAAGCTTTGAACGACGCAAATTCACGTGAGATTTATGCACCACGATGCTCATCAGCCTCATCTGTTTCCATTTAAAAACATTTGGTGGAGTTGTGTAAGTTGTGACTGTTCTGCTAAATTGTGAGCTGTATCTGGATTTTTGTTCTGTTTTTGTAAGTAAATTCGTTTGTTTTTTATTCAACGGTCAGTCAAACTGGCGAAGTAGCAATAGCGATATTCGAGATATGGCGGAGTATGGTTAGTGTTCTCACATACAATGGAATCCCGTTTTCCCGGACGTCTCTTTTTCCCTGAATCTTGACTTTTCTGGACTGTTGAGCAAATTTCAAAGTTTTCCCGGAAATACTTAAGTTTTTTGGTATTTCGGCTAGGTTTCAATTTGCTCAACAGTCCAGATAAGATTCAGGGAAAAAAGAGGTGTCCGGGAAAACGGGGTTCTACTGTATATATAACACGAGGGATAGTTTCGTAATTATAAGAAAAGAATTATTTTTAACTGAATTATATGACAATTATGAATATGTTATGACAATAAAAAACTTAATATGTTCTCTAAAAAGTTTTATGGTGTTTTCTGTATTTAATTGAGACAAATTAAAATATAATATGTTACTTTGTCATTTGGACTGAAAAATTGGACTATCTAAATTAAGTAACTGCAAAAGGAGTTTTAATATGTGTGAATCAATAATGATTTTAAGGTTATACAGCTAGCTAATAAAGGTGTCGAAGCCATGCTCGCTCATCAGAAGGTAGGAACAAAAAACGAAAGATCAGAAGAGTTCAATTTCAAGAAGAGCCTGTCCATTCGTTTCACCTGAACGTGACAAAAAAAGTCAGCAACAAGACCGCAGTTCCAAAGAGAAAAGGAAAAGCACTGTTGAACGCAAAGAGGTTAATCACTGCTACAGTTGTGAAAATAACTTTGTTCATGATTCATTTGTAATTAAATCAAAAGAAATGGGTTGGCTGTGAAACGCAGAGGTGTCCTCATTGGGTGTGCCCAGAGTGCGTTATTCCCATCTTTGACTACACAAGCAAATATTATTGCACTTATTGTACAAGTTAATCTTAGTTACCAATGCTATTCATTGTAACAAAAAAAGCAAAAAGCTTTAATTCTAACTTACGGTGAACTGTTGGCAGTTCCATAAAATGTAACTCACGTATATAATTTCTTAGGCATGACATGTACGAAGTTGGCAGAAAGTCTGCCACTTTAATATTGAATTAATTTTATTAAAGTATCCAACTTTCTACCAACCATGTTGTGACTTAAACTATTATACTTCTATTATTTTGCCAAAGAGAAAAGGATTATTCTCCTGTTAGTTCAGAGGTACATTTCTTTATTTCTTTTTGTAATTCAATATCATCTAGATCATTTTCTGTAGAAAAGTAGCATATCAATCAATAGATGGGCGTATTTAGTTAGCACCTGCTAATTGTGTTAAGTTTCAGTTTAAAATAGATGGGCAACAGGATTAACAATAAAGTTAAAGAGCTCATAATGACTGTCTGGAATATGATCAATTTTTTCTTGAATAAAGTTTAATTGAAAGGTCGACAATTGTTAATTGAATGTAAGGTATTATTTCAATACCACCGAATTGCTTTCAAAACATTTTTTATTACCCGAAAGAAAATAGAACATTGTATGTTTTCTGATGATTATCCACTCAAAATAAAACTGTGGCCGAGTTTGAGAAGATAGCTGACGAGTAAATTTTGAAGTAGTTATTTTGCAGTGGCTTGCTCCGCAGAGTACCTCTGTCGGTAGCACTTAGACTCGCATAGCCGAGGCTTCTCCATGACAGGAGGACAGGTCAGAGTCGTCACACTCATANCCTGTCATGGAGAAGCCTCGGCTATGCGAGTCTAAGTGCTACCGACAGAGGTACTCTGCTACGCTTCACCACTGCAAAAGTGTTCATTGGAACATTCAATCTATACTCATCGGACGTCGCCAGGAGCAGGTGGAGTTGTATAACTGCCCGAATACACGGGGCAGTTTCCATAAGAGATAACAACACTCCGTCGTAGTTTTGAAGTGCACGCCCAAAGTTCGTGACATTTTATCCCTAGGAATCACAATTGCCGGGCAAATTATTTAGGGAAATTTCCCGAGGGTTACCTATTGAAACAAGATTCAGACATTTATTGGAAGTGTTTGAAGTAGGAAGTAAAAATTTAGTGTACGTTTTGAAGACTGGCGGAGTTACCATTATTGACGTTAGCTATGTTGTATCTTGAATAGATACCGTTGAATGGGGTAATTGAGATCATGTGGGGCAATTGAGATGTAGTGGGGGTAATTGAGATCAATGATTATTGTGGCCTTGTTAGAGTACTTACACAAATCAGAACATATTTTTTAAATGTCAAATCCTGGCAGATACCTACCACA